>APFE031543854.1:0-13612 GCA_000404065.3 Pinus taeda
GAGCTTGATATTGAATCTGATGTATCTCTATAATTTCGAATCATCCAATTCTAAAATTGTGACCTGCAATAGCCCTCTGTGTCCTCTTTCTAATGCCACCATTTTGACCAAAATTGGATTCTCCAGGGAATATTTATGGAAAATCTCCCATAGTGACCTGATTATAGACTAGTTCAGTAGATCGAACTCGTACGACATGCCACGGGCCACTGTTTCGACTTTTGGCTCTAAAAAATATATACAAAATACTGCAATCCATCCTCTTTCTGTACCTTCTTACAAAATTTCAATCCGATGCTTAGAGAGAAATTTATGATGATTTTCCCTAGGTCACTTGTTTTGAATGTAATTGAGGAGTCTCCAAAAAGACCAACTTCCTCAAATCATAACTCCGCAACTATAATGCGAAAAGCATGTAAATATCGATATGGAGGGTGAAGGGGTCAATTGGTTCTTTGTGGGTCTTCAACTCCAAACTTGCAATAATTCCATAAAACAGACAATGTCCCATCAATACTTCACCGGGCTTTATGAGCTCATTTTATATGAAAGTTGAGGTATGTTAGATGTGCAAAATAATTTCAATAAGGATAAGCGTCAAGCTTTATCCACTGACTACATTGTCTCATGGAAAAAAAATACACATTGCTCCTATTTCCAAAATTACCCATAGCATAATATGGTGTTAGTATTTAATTAAATTCTTTTTCTAAATTAGAATGTCTTTGTAGAATATAACTGAGATTGGTAATTTCATTGATAAGAATTATCCAATTGAAATGTTTTATGGAGGTAACCGATAAGATCACCATTATCCCAAATGAATGAATAATTTTGTGGAAACTCACTCATTAATCTAATGTTTCTAGGTAAATAGATACAACAAATAGAAAAGTGGCATCAAAAATCAACATGGGGATCCTTATTTTTCCGTTTTTCATCCACTCAATAAGGGAGGAATGAAAATTTTCCATCAACGATCGATGGAAATTAGTTCACCACAGGTTAACTGTAGAACATGATAATTCTGAGTATCTACGATCCACAACTTTGGAGAAGTTATTAAATATTGTAAAAATCATATTTATAGTAACTCAGGCATGGGAAGGTTATTAAATTGATGTTTACATGTAACCAAATCATTGAAGAAAATTATGATTACCTTAATATTCACAATCAATTTTGTGGGTGGCTGATTATTGTTCGACAGTGTAATGTCAAGTGTATTTTCCGCAACTTCCATTTTTTATTGTGATTCTTCAAGCAACAACTATTTTTTTTAAATGGAATACAATCTTATTTACAAAGAATGTTTTATCCATTATAACCTTCCGAATTTGGAAATAAATAACCAAGTTACACAGAAATAATGTGCCTCAAAAAATTTAAGTAGCATGTAGGTTATTGTGAGTAGTACTTATTTGCATGTAAAATTTTGTAGGTTGAGCTTCGAGATAGAGTTCGAATGACTATCAAAATTGATCAAAGGTATCACTCTATGCATAGTCAATAGGAAAAGATTGCATGCATTATTATTTCTCTATATCAACTAGATATGTTGCTCACCCTCTACCATATATATGACCACAATTAATGACCTAAGAATAGAATATAATGTTCAGCTCACAAAGAAGGTCAGCAAGAAAATAAAATGAACCCTACTAGTTAAGGTACCTACCCACAGAAGTTGAATTTTTATCACATTTATTGTCACAAGGAGATAAACATAATATTCAATTAACTTTCACTCACTAACAAGGTGTTATGTTTATTCTCCCCATCTTTTATCTTATGCAACATCATTCATGTATTTCCCACCCCATATAAGATATCATTGAGTCTTAGATCTTAACCATGAACATACTCCTTATAATACTTTGACACCATCTTGATGGACTACTTTTGTTTTAAATTGATCCCCCTTATGCAATCAGAAACACAATTAGTTATATGATTGTCAAGTAACCTAGGGGACACCACTCTTAAATCAAATATCTCTTATTTCAAACAACCTTAGTCCTTTGATTTCAAGTAATCAATATATATACAATATATACTATAGTATACATTTCCTATTACAAAAAATTGTTTCAAGGCTTGATTTGAACTTGGATGGATTCTAGAATACTTTTTGTTTAGCAATTTATAATTGAACCCTTCATTACGACCTACAACTCCTTTGTACCTTGCATAAGTGTGGTGAAAATTAGGCCACAAGATTTGAACTTAGTGCTCACATACCATTTGTAACATACCCTGTGAGCCTAATATGAGAATTACCTACTAGGACCCCATTCCTTAATTTTTTATTCAGTTGAAGTTAAAATTCAATCAATCGTCACAAGTATTACATGAACAAATCCTTATAATACCCTATACCCATATTCCTCAATGATTCAATCAATCATCAGAAGTATTACATGAACAAATCCTTATAATACCCTATACCCATATTCCTCAAATTCTGACAACATTAAAGAAATGAGCCATACCCCTTGTGTACAATAATACAAGTCCTCTGAGGCTTTACCAGATTCATGTTGTGGACTCTTAGGTTCAATAAATAGAACCTTAATACAAAATTCCAATTCAACTATGATGCATATATTATTGGAATTATGACACAGGTTTTGTGCTATGACACAAGTGCTGTCCTTGATGGCATCTCACTCAAATGAAATGTCACAATTCAGGTTCTCAGAATGAAGGAAAAAGAGACATATGTAGGCTCCTCTTGACAAAGCCACATATACACATGGGTTTGCCGACCAAAAGGCGCATATGCATATAGACACACTTTCCCTCATGGAAAAGCATGTACATGTTGGAAAACTTGGTTTTGGCTTGTGGTATTTGGTCCTTGGTATTTTGACCCATAGTATTGGTCCAAGGTATCTTGTCCGAAGTGTTGACCCCAGGTATTTGGTCCAAGGTATTCCTTCTAAGTGGTTTTGGACCATTGTATTGAGTAAGGCCTAAGACTATAAAAGGAGGAGGAGATCATTAAGCAATGGCACTCAAGTATTGAATATCTAATGAAGAAAAAGATCTAGAATACTTGTCATTTGGTTATGGTGCATAGCTGGATTTGAATCATGGAGGAACTTGAGTGCTTGAAGAAGGATAAGTTCTATTTATGGGTCAAGATATTAAATCTTGAAGAGAAGTATATTTGTGTGGTTTTGATCTTTTATAATTGGCACATGTCATAATCTATAAATCTGATGATATGGGTATAACCAATGTCTAAATAGTTGTAAAGGTTAAATCATCTTTTACATATTTGTATGCAGGTTGAGTATAGCAAAGGCACATATACACACTCGTTCGACATTTCAAAACAACATATACACATGTTTTCCTTCATATAACAGCGTATGAACGTCGGTTCGACACATTGAAGTAGTGTAAGTCTCATAAAATATGTTTTGGCTACTTCTATTTGTTGTTGCAGTATTCTAGGTTCTGACTTGGGTTTCGGTACTGTTACTTTATTATATTTACAACATTCAGAGAGGTGATTTTTTTGATTGAGTTTTGGTTAGTGCAAGGGATATTGATTGATGCATATATATTTTGATGTTGGATTGATGCTATTGATGTATCCAGTCTAAAAATTTATGAAGCGTGATCCCTGGAAGAAAAGAGAAAGTTGTAGCCTTCTATAGGTCAGCACCTATGTACTAGTACATCAGCTAGTACAAGATTTAAGGGGGTTGTAGCTCCCTTCCAAGAGAAGCTGGAGAATGAGAGAATGTTGTAGCCTTCTGCATGTAGAAGCCTACATACTGGTATAAGACTACACCAATACATAAATATTGTAAAAATAAGTTTCTTATTAAAAGAAAATAGAGACGAATTGTAGCACGTGGTTTTCAGCCACATTGGGTTTCCACCTTATATCTTGCATTCTTGTGTGTGATTGTCTGCTCTATTTTTACTGTACGTGTTACTACTTATATGGTTCTAATACACAGATTAAAGATCAATTGACTAAATGATAAGTTTAGAAGGTATATGTTGGTTTCTCTAAACACAATTGCGTATATATGCAAGTTGCATTAAGAGAAGTAGCGTATATAAATATGTTTATGGAAATGAAATATTGTTAAATTTTTAATACTAATTCACCCCCCATCTCAATATTATTTCCCACAATTGGTATCAGAGTAGGTCCTTCAGAAGAAGCTTGATCGCTTCAAAGAAGATCTATCATCATGAGTAACTATGAAAGAGAGGCATCCATTAGACCACCAATCTTTGATGGGAGTAACTTCGTCTATTGGAAGGTAAGAACCACAACCTATCTTCAATCTCTTGGAACAAATGTTTGGGAAATCGTGGAAGGAGGATACACATTCCCATCGGCAATTCCTATAGATATGACAGGTAAAAAGCAGTATGAAACAAATGCGAATGCTATCAATAGTCTATTGCAGAGTCTGTCACAATCAGAATTTATCAAGGTTATGTAGCTCAAAACTGCCAAAGAAATATGGGACAAGATCATTCTAAGCTATGAAGGACACGATCAGGTAAAACGTTCAAAACTACAATCTCTTATAATTCAATATGAATCTCTCAGAATGCACAAATATGAAAGTATAGCTAATTATTTCTTATGTATAGATGAGATTGCTAATCGCATGAAAAACTTGGGTGAAGTCATAAAAGAAGTTACTTTAGTTGAAAAGGTTTTAAGATTCTTGTCTTCTAAGTTTGAATAAAAAGTTTCTCCCATAGAAGAAAATCAAGATCTTCAGAGTATTACTATGTCACAACTACAGAGAATCCTAACTGCTTTCGAAACGAAAAAAGGGGGTGCATCAGATATGAGAGAAGCTACATTCAAAGCTTCAGGAAAAGGAGAACTCAATGAATCAATACATACATCAAAAGGAGAGGAAGAATCAAACTTTTTCAAGAAACTTCAATGGAGTTCTGGAAGATTCAAAAGTAAACTACCTTTCCAATGTTTTTCTTGTGGAAGAGTGGGTGCCTCATAAATATAAGCTTGATAAAGGTAAGGAATCAAAAAAATCGAATATAAAACAAAGTTTAAATAAGAAAAGCTACTATACCCATGAAGATAGTGATGGTTTATGAAATAGTGATGAAGATGAAAATAGTAATGATTATAGACTTCTTATGGCTTTGGAAGATGATGATTTATTGGATCCTTTAGATGAATATGGTCTCTATGAAGAACTTTCTAAACTTAAAATATGTTTAGAAGAAAAGAGTATGATTATAGATACTCTATCATTCCAACTTGCTGAAAGGGAAAAATGTAATGAAAAGTTACAATGTGAAATTGTGGGTCTAGGAAAATAAATTGAGAAAACAAAAGCTCTCAATCTTAGGTTTGCTAAAGGATCAGAAGCTTTAGAAGAAATTATAAAAATACACCGTTCTCCTATAACAAAGACAGGTCTGGGATATACTGAAGAATCATCTCAAGCACAAAAGCCATCAACCTCCAGAAGCTATCTTGATGTAGCAAAGAGAAGTGAACAGTTTGACAATCATCAGCAAAGGCTTAAAGCAGATCACCAGGTAAATCGAGTTCAATCTACTTCAAGGATGAACAGAATTTATAACCAACCACACGTAAATCATTCTCAATTTGCTTCAAGAATGAATGTCAATGCAAACTATAATCACCAATTTAGTAGATTCGATAATCACAGGAATTTCTTTAATGGCCAATGTTTTTCATGTAATAAATTTGGACACAAAACTACTCAACATGTTTCTTACAAGACCATCATCACTAAAGAAGCACAGAATCAAATGAATGTGACTGGGATCATGAAAAGGACCTACAATAACGTTTCTGCTCTTGAAAATGAAATAGAATGATTTATCTGTAACAACTTCGGTCATGAAGACTTTGAATGTAGGAGTAAATTTCGGAAAACATCTCAGAAGGAGAAAGCTTCATTAGGTCCCAAAGCATGGAGAAAGAAAGAACCACAAACTGAAAGATGTGGTATAGCCTTATATGCAGAAGGACAATAAAATCAATGCTACATCAATAGTGGATGCTTGAAAAAAATGACATGTGATAAAGAAAATATTCAGTCATATAGTGCTTTAGAAAAGGAAAAGAAGGTCTCATTTAGAAATGACACTTCTATAGTGATAAAAGGTAAAGGCTCTATTCTCTTAAAATAAAAGGTTAAAGATAGAAATTTTATGTATGTTTATGGATTAAAGCATAACCTATCGAGTGTTAGTCAAATGTGTGATCAAGGAAATGAGGTAATATCTTGATCAAATGGATGTGTTTTTTGTGAGCTTGATACAGGAGAAATAGTGATCAAAGGCATAATAACTCCAAATAATTTATACATACTCAAGGGAGGACAACAATAGTGCTATCTAAGCAAAAATGATGAACATTGGCTATGGCACAGAATATTGGGCCATCTAAGATTCCCTTAGATAAGGAAAACAATCAAATTCTAGGCTGTTTGTGATCTTCTTGACATCAAAATTCCAGAAAATACAATATGCAAATCATGTCTATTCGGTAAGTAAACTAGAACACATTTCCCTGAGAAGGAAGGAAAAGCTAGTAAGCCACTTGAACTTGCCCATACTGATTTATGTGGTCCATAAAGGTAAAAGTCACCTTGTGGAGAAGAATACTTTATATTGTTCATTGACGACTTTTGGAGAATGTGTTGGATAGGACTTCAAAAGCATAAAGACGAAGCATTTGAAAATTTCAAAGCCTTCAGAGCTTTGGCTGAAAACAAATCAGATCACAAAATCAAATGTCTCACGTCTGATCGAGGAGGGGAATTCACCTCGGATGAATTCTTTGACTTCTGTGAAGAACATGGAATAATAAGGGAATCATCTACTGCAAGGACTCCTCAGTAAAATGGAGTGGTAGAAAGGATGAACATAACTATTCAACAAATGGCTCATGCTATGGTAGATGAGTCTAGAACTCCTGCAACCTTCTAGGGTGAAGCTGCATTTGTGGCCATCACTATTCTCAACAAAACAAGTGTTCAAGTAAACAACACTCAAACTCCTCATGCACTTTGGTATGGTAAGACTCCTAGTGTAAAATACTTCAAAGCTTTTGGAAGAAAATGTTACATCAAAAGGACTGATGAAAAACTTGGCAAGTTTGAACCTAGAGAAAATGAAGGCTTTGTGCTTGGTTACTCTTCGCAAAGTAAAGGATACAAGTGTTATAATAAAAGACTAGAGAAAATTATTGAATGTATTGATGTTGTGGTTGATGAAGCAGGCGAAATTCCAAAGCAGGTAAAAATTGAAGTGTGGGAAGAAGATGAGGATTATCCTTCAACATCAAATTAGACTAATGTTGAAGAAGAAGAAACCGATGAAGCACCATAAGAGTAGATAATGGAAGAAGAAAATATACCATCGAGATATGTTCAGAAAAATCATCTAGAGACTCAAATTTTGGGACAGAAAGAGGTAGGTGTACAGAAAAGAAGAAATATTATAGAGGCTTCAAGCTATCTAGCATTTCTTTCCTCCATCGAACTGCAAAATGTACATGAAGCATGGAAATATGAATGTTGGGTAAAGGTCGTGAATGAAGGGCTTGAGAAAATTGAAAAGAATAGTACTTGGGAATTAGTTCCTAGACCTCATGATAAAAATATCATTGGAACCAAATGGATATTCAAAAACAAGTTGAGTGAAAGTGGGGAAGTTTTTAGAAACAAGGCTAGACTTGTTTGTAAAGGATATGCTCAAAAAGAATGTATAGACTTGACGCCATAAGAATGTTCCTTGCTCTTTCTAGCTTTCAGAAGTTCAAAGTATACCAAATGGATGTGAAATGTTCATTTCTTAATGGAGATCTAGAAGAAGAAGTATATATTGTGCAACGAGATCGATTCGTCCTTGGAAATGATCCAAAACTTGTATGTAGACTTAGAAAGGCCCTCTATGGTCGAAAACAAGCTCCAAGGGTCTCGTATTATTGTCTTGACAAATACCTTCATCAACAAGGTTTTTCAAAAGCATCAGCTAATAACAATCTATATATAAAAATTGACAATGATAAATTGCTAATACTTGTTATGTATGTCGATGATATCATTTTTGGTAGTAATGAAGAATCCATGAGTCAAAACTTTGATTTGGTAATGCAGAAGGAATTTAAAATGTCCCTCCTTGGTGAACTCACATATTTTCTTGGTTTACAAGTTCAACAAAATAAAAATGGTATTTTTCTATCACAAACCAAGTACCTCAAGCAGATCTTGAAGAAATATGGAATGGAAGATGCTAAACTAGTATGTACCCCTATGGTAACAAGATGCAGCCTCAGCGGAAGTGATGAATCAGCAGCAGTGCATCAACCAACCTACAAATCCATGATTGGTAGTCTACTCTATCTAACAGGTCCATGACTAGAAATCATGCATGCAGTGGGATTAGTTGGAAGATTCCAAGCAAATCGAAAGGAAACAAACCTTCAAGAAGTCAAAAGGATTTTCAAATATCTTCAAGGAACACAAAGCTTTGGTTTATGGTATCCTAGAGATATAGATCTCACACTTCATGCATATACAGATGCAGATTGGGGAGGAAGCATGGATGACAGAAAAAGCACTAGTGGTGGTGCTTTCTTTATTGGTTCTAGATTAGTGTCTTCATTGAACAAGAAACAAGTTCAATTGCATTATCTACAGCTGAAGCAAAATATGTGCCTACTGCATCTTGCTACTCACAACTTCTTTGGACGATGTAAAAATTGCAAGACATTCAAATCATATGTACTCCACCCATCTCCATTCTAAGTGATAATACAAGTGCAATTAGTATTTCAAAGAATCCTATCATGCATTCCAAGACCAAGTATATACCTATCAAATATCATTTTCTCTAGGAACAATTGCTTGAACAAAAGGTCAAATTGGAGTATCTTCCCTCCAAGGAATAGGTTGCTGATATATTCACCAAACCACTACCCAGAGAGACATTTGAATACTTCACAGAGAAGGTGGGAGTAGTTGATGCATCTTCTTGCCGTTGATACTTATCTAGTTCATGATTTTGATGAAGCATATACGCATACATACACTGGTTTCTCTAGATACAGTCGCGTATACATTGGTTTCAAGAATATCAGTGGGATAGACTCAGGATGAAAAAAGTGTGATATGGGCCTGACAGTGATCATCTGGCACAGGTTCAGGGGGAGCACATACTTCTAATAATGCACTGTTGGCATTATCTTAAATTATCTTGCTACAATTTCAAAGTTGTTTTTGTTTGAGGTGGAATAGGTGCAAAGGGAGATCATGGTTGTTGGTTTGGATGGTGATTGAAAAATGCGGCTTATGATAGTTGTTGATGACTATTAGAGTCTTGTTTTAGATATTATGTCTCTATGTCATGTATATATTTTATTATCAAGGTCATGTAATGAGCTATTTTGTTTCCCCACTATGCCTCGGATGGATGATGTAATGTTCTTGTTTACCATGTATAAACTTTTTTTGTATCCCCAGATGGTTGGGTGGATGAGTCAATCTTGGTATATTCCCGCTTGGTTGGGAGATGGATGTATGTATGAGTTTTTGGTGATAGGAAGGTCATTTATGATGTATAGAGTCACCTTCTTCATGTAGAACATTTTTTTGTAGACCATGCTTACATGCACGGGGAGCATGAATAACACACTTTAGCATATCACAGAATAAAGCATGTACTCAAGGGGAGCATAACCCTTTGGCCTTGATGACAAAGGCGGAGAATGACTTGGGGTTGCCATCAAGTTCAAAGGGGGAGATTGTTAGCATTATCGAACAGGTTTGGAACTATGAAACAAGTGTTGTCCTTGATGGCAACTCACTTGGATGACAGATCGCAGTTAAGGCTCTCAGAATGAAGGAAAAAGAAATATACGCAGGTTCCTCTTGACAAAGTCGTATATACACGCAGGTTCGCCAACCAAAAGGCGCATATGCGTATACACGCACTTTCACACAAGGAAAATAGTGTACATGTTGGAAAACTTGATTTTGGTCTATGGTATTTGGTCCTTGGTATTTTGACCCATTGTATTGGTCCAAGGTATCTTATTCGAAGTGTTGACCCCAGATATTTGGTCCAAGGTATTGATTCTAAGTGGTTTTGGACCATGGTATTGAGTAAGGCCTAAGAATATAAAATGAGGAGGAGATCATCAGGCAAAGGCACTAAAGTATTGAATATCTAATGAAAAGCAAGATCTAGAATACTAGTCATTTGGTTATGGTGCATAGCTGGATCTGAATCAAGGAGGAACCTCAGCACTTGAAGAAGGATAAGTTTTACTGATGGGTCAAGATCTTAAAGCTTGAAGAGAAGTATCTTTGTGTGGTTTTGATCTTTTATAATTGGCGCATGTCATAATCTATAAATCTGATGATGTGGATATAATTGATGTTTGAATAGTTGTAAAGGTTAAATCATCTTTCACAGATCTGTACGCAGGTTCAATATAGCAAAGGCATGTAAACACATTGGTTGAACATTTCAAAACAGTGTATACACATGTTTACCTTCATATAACAGTGTATGAATGCGGGTTCCACACACTGAAGTAGTGTACGTCTCATAAAATATGTTTTAGCTACTTCTGTTTGTTATTGCAGTATTATAGGTTTTGGCTTAGCTTCTGGTATTGTTACCATATTCTGTTTACAACATTCAAAGAAGTGATTGTTTGATTCGGTTTTGGTTAGTGCAAGGGAGATTTATTGATGCAGATATATTTTGGTGTTTGATTGATGCTATTGATGGATCGAGTCTGAAAATTTATGAAACGTGGTCCCTAGAAGAAAAGCGAAGGTTGTAGCCTTCTATAGGTCAGCACCTACGTACTAGTACATCATTTAGTACAAGAGCTAAGGGGGTTGTAGCTCCCTTCTAGGAGAAGCTCGAGAGGGAGAGAAGGTTGTAGCCTCCTATAGGTAGAAGCCCACGTACTAGTATAAGACTGCACTAGTATAGAAATATTGTAAAAGGAAGTTTCTTATTAAAAGAAGATAGAGATGAATTGCAACACATGGTTTTCACCCACTTTGGGTTTCCGCCTTAAATCTTGTGTTATTGGGTGTGATTGTCTGATCTGTTTTTACTATACTTGTTACTGCTTATATGGTTCCGATACAAAAATTAAAAATCAACTAACTAAATTATAAGTTTATAAGGTATACATTGGTTTCTTTAAACACAATTACGTATATATGCAAATTGCATTAACAGAAGTAGCCTATATAAATCTGTTTATCGAAATGAAATATTGTTAAATTGCTAATACTGATTCACCCCCCCCTCAGTATTATTTCTGACACGTATTATAACTCAAAGAAACGATCATCCAAGGTCAAGATTATGCATAAAAAAATACCTCCTTTCTTACCTCAATACTCGGATAAATGAAAATTCAACATAATTACTTTAACGCATGTAATGATAACATGTTTCATGTAATGTTAACATGTGTATCTTAGGGATTATGAACACTTAGTTAAAAGAGCAGCATTGGATGCATAATTCATAGCATAAATAATCTTCACCATACTTTATACAGTTAAGCCTTAATCATAGTTACCCAATTTACATAGTTGACTCAAGCACGATTATTCAGTGTCTCAAACAAAAGACACAATAACACCAATATTGCATAAGATCCACATCTTATGTTTCTTTAATAAAATTAACTAGGATTGAATTGATATGAAATGGATGTCCCATGCACTCATATGTAATTAACTCATGCCCACACCTAACATAGGAAAATCTACTCATTCATAGTAGTCATATGTACATTATTCAATCAATTTATATGTAAAAAAAACCTAAGCATTTTCTCTTATATGCTTCAAAATTGAAAATATAGAGAGTAAGAGTCAACATTTAAACATCCCATGCAACTAGATTATTCGAAAGGATGTCACTTGGGAAAAACTGAGCACACCACCCAATTTAGACTGTCTTCCACGAGTTCACCCAATTTAGACTATCTTCCACGAGTTCACGCTCGAGGTGAGAATTTCTACCATGGATCAACTCCCTCTTGTTGATCTCTACAGTTGGTATTTAATACCCTCTTTAATGATATGGTTTCCATTAGAGTAGTCCCACTTTTATAGATCTTTTTTAATCCATTTTCCGAGGTTTTTCGGAGAAACACCCGCCTTTATCACCAGGATTTTCCTCATAAAAGCTTTCATTTATCTCTTACAAGGCTTTTATGTTTTTCTTAACTTGTCATCTTCCTCGAGCTAAGTAGTTTAATGGATATTTATCTTGAAATCCATTAGTCTCACCTAGATTTGGATCTAGAATTCTTATCATGAAAGGATTATCCATTCCCATTAACCAATGGGATTTGGAAAGTATCTCATCTATTGGTGTCTCGATTTTCCAAGTTATTAATTATTTTATTTATTTCATAATAAATTATTTACTTTTCTTGTTACACATAAGACCTAAATTTTCCTATCTTAGGTTAGATAAGTTTTACATACAAGGGATGGGTGTTACAGAGGACCAACCCTCTTTGAAAAATCTTACAAAATATTCATCTTTAATCTAGGAAGGATTTTTAATCTAGAGAAAAATTAGTGAGTGGTTAGACTCGCCCTCTAACATAATCCACTAACAAATATTATTAAATTTGTCCACCAAGGCTTCTACCACTAATAAACTATCAATCCCTTTAGCAATTTGATCTTCACCAACGTGGTGATTTCTCCAACATGTTTTAAGCTTCATTGGTTCAACATCCAAGAACTCTTAAACTATAATATTTATGGCCAAGTAATCAAAGAGATTGTACACTCTAACTCTTGACCCGTGGGACTCAACAACACCATCTAGATCAAAGAAAGGATTCCACAAGTCTAGACTAGCTACAAATAAGGGTCTCCCCCATATCTCAAGATAAAACTCTACACTTAGGCTAGAATTAATACTCTAGAAATTTTGAATAGAAATATTACAAGAATCCCAACCAAAAAAGATGCAGTGAGAATGACCACTAACATACTTAAATTATTACCACAAAAAGGTCCTTTATTTTTGTGTTTCACAAATCACTATTAAATCATTACATGCATAGTTCACTAGTAAATAATTACTCTTTTTTAATTTCACAATTATATTGATTATATGTTCAAATATCTAGACATTCTATTGTCATGGATCTCAAAAATATTACTTAGAAGATATTTGGAAAGATGAATGAGTGTATGGTTTAATAAATGTTAGAGGTCAGCTTTATTCAATCTAATCACAATCATTCCTCCATAATTGGCCTAATCAAAGTGATTCTCTATAATAGTCCTAATCAAAGTGATTTCTCTATAATTAATGAAGTATTAGCTAAATTACAGAAGGTGATTTCTTGGATATTCATTCTTGATATAATAAAATCATAATACCAAAATGGTGCTTAAAACACATAAAGGTCATTAAATTTTGGTGATATCATTTAAATTTACTAATTCACTTTAATATTTGGATGAAATTGTATCTAGAAGGAATTGAAGTGGACCTAGCAAAATTGAAGTGATGATGTAATGAGCAATATCCAAAACTTTGAAGGAATCTTAAG
>APFE031543856.1:0-13533 GCA_000404065.3 Pinus taeda
CACGCTGACACCTGGCAGGGTGGGCATTTTTTACTCACACCTGCCGGAGTGGGCATCTTTTTTGTGTTTGTACTGAGGCATTTTTTCGTGTTTGTTCGGTAACGAGAACAAATGTTCCACCAATGCGACTGTTCATACCATATATGAATGTGGGAGAAGGGAGGACTATGCTCCTTGACACGCCTACTCTGGCTCTCAAGAATGGGGAGGCGATGGTTTTTGGGCACGGGGTTGAAAGCCGAGCCAGAGGATTTTCGCGGCTGTACTCCTCAGAACCAACATCTCTTCTTGCAGATTGTATCAAAACCAGGCCTGGCAACTACTGAAGGTGCCGCGCATTGTGCGTATCAATGGTTCGAGAATGTCATGAATTTCCTGGTGGCTATAGACGATTTAAGGCTGCCAGCTTTTGAAGCTTCTAATTTGGAACAGGCAGGATTACTTGGCATGGATACAAAACATTGGACAAAAATTTCGAGAGGTTTTACAAGTAAAAGCAAGGCGCTATCGAGACCTTCAAGCAGTACAGAGTTCTGGAATCTTGAATTGTCTTGATGTAATTTTTAAAACCTGTCTCCATGGTTGTAATTAAAATGAAATGTATGTTGGTGTTAATTTTTTATTTATCAATCTTATTCTCATTTTTGTTTGTTTGATTTTTACGGAGACCATGCTGTCAGCGATCAATCTTTTTCTATCTACATTTTTGCCTATTGCATGCAGAATGCACCATCCCAGTTCCTTCTAACTCTCGTTGGTGCTATACTTGGTGAGAAACAGAATGAAGAAGTTCCTTTAGTAAGTAATTTGAGGTGTTGCCTGCGGGCCGGGTGCCTTTATGACTTTCAACTTATCTATTTTCTGCAATGTGGTTAACGTATTGTCATCTAAAAGAAGGGTCTATTGGGTTTCTTGTTTTGTGCTTGGCAGAATTCCTTCCTTAATGCATCAAGCTTTTCAATTTTCATCAATTCTGTCAATATATGGAGTAAAAAAGATGGCTCTAATAGAATTTATTTTACGCAGCTTTTTGAATTTATGCTGAGGAAAATAATGGAAGAATTTGAACGACGCCTTCTAAACCAAGGACAACAGATGAAGAAAGTATGCCTTATTCTCAATATTTGAGCCGTATTTTTTCGTTAAACTTGAGGAGTAGAAGTTTCTCTGATGTTTAAACTTGTCATGATTTAATGATTTAATGACCACGATGAACAAGAATTAAGATGGGTTGTAAGCGTTACAAAATTAATACTAGCCGGGACCCGGGTGTATGTGGGAATTTTTGTTTGTATTCAACTTGCCCAAGGTCTTATATTAACCACATATTAGATATACAATTTTACAGCTGAAAAATGCAGTCAGAGAAGTTCTTGCACGAGAAGATAAGATTATTGCGAGGTCAAATATACTAGAGGCTCTTGCTGCTGGATCAGCAGAAGAAATCAAGGTATTCACAGGATATTTAAGCAAGATATCAGAAAGTACTGTATTTAGGTTTTCTTGATTTCTTACATTTTATATTTGCTTTGGTCTGATGATTTTTCGTTTATGTGATTTGGCAGCTTCTTACAGATCAAGTACAAAAAATAAAGGTTGGTTTCCATCTTAGTTTTTGTATCCAAAATTTGTCATCTATTGTTCAGACTTTGATGCAGCTTGGCATCAATTAACATTAAAATGCTGAGCTCTCTCTTGGGGTCTTTACTTTCGGAAATTCACTGACTGCATGCTGATCTTTTTTTTGCCTCTAAATCAGACCTTGTATGCCTGAGGTATATTCCAAATTGCAGAATCTATAACCTTCTTCGAATAATCCAGAATTTTTACCCTCGTTGAATAATCAGGTCGTAAGTTAATTTACTTTAATTAAAAGCAGATGTCTATGATAAAACCCTTGTGTTGATGGAATCAATGTAATTGATTGTGCCATGAATCATGATTAATAGTAATGGGAAATAGATAATCGACAACTGATATTTGACAAAACTCAGGGATATAAGTTGGAGGATCTATTTTGAAAATTACTTTTTACTTTTAGGTGATCAAAGCTTTTGTTAGGTTCTTTTGCATTTCAATGAATGAAATGCACAAGTCTAGGTGCACACACAAACACACACATCATGTTGTGCTCTTGTTATTATGTCACGGCTCATAATGCTTCTAATTTTTTTACTTTTAACAAACTGAAAATCCTGCATTGTTAACAAGGTTAAATGCCCTGCATACTCTTGACTTTGAGCTTTTATAGTTGATCTCCACTTTATATCACTTTATATTTCCTTCTAGGTTCTATTTTTTCCTGGTAGGGGAAAATTGGAAATGCTTCCCTGCATTAACTTGGGCATAGTACAGTGTCCATTAACTTGGGCATAGTACACTGTCAATTGCAAGAGTCCTTTCAGCCAAGTTGCTGTGCCCGAGGGGCATTTATACTGTAAAAATTCACTCAATACTTGCACCTAGCTTTATCTGCTTGCCCCCGTGTCCATGAACCAATATAAACAGAAGGAGCATGCCCAATCTGGTTTGAACTCCGGTCATGGGATATATGATACTCTAAAGGAATGTGCTGTAATAAGCAAATCAGCTGGAGGACTTGGTGTTTCAGTACATAACATTCGTGCAACCAGTAGTTATATCCGAGGTCTTTCTCCCGACTAATTCTCATTATTTCTCTGCATACTTGTGTGAATTTGACCGGTTTTTTCGTAATGGAGACTGTTTCAAAGGCAACCCTGTTACTGTTCCTTGCGAGCTTGTGGGCTTTATTAGCCAATGCGTCGGATTCTTCCCCTGGATTTACAGATGAAGATCTCAAGTCTGAGGAACGGCTTCGAGAGCTTTATGATAAATGGGCACTTCAGCATCGGTCCACCAGAAGTTTGGATTCGGATGAGCATGCCAAACGATTCGAGATATTCAAAGAGAATGTGAAATACATCGACTCTGTGAATAAGCAGGATGGTACATACAAGCTTGGATTGAATACATTTGCAGATCTGAGTAACCAAGAATTCAAAGCCATGCATATGAAAACCAGGATGGAAAAGCACAGGAGCCTGCGCGGAGACAGAGGAGTGCAGGGTGGATCATTCATGTATCAAAACTCTAAGCACCTGTCGGCGTCTATCGATTGGAGAAAAAAGGGAGCGGTTACTCCAGTGAAGAATCAAGGCCAATGCGGTATGATTTTCAAACATAGTTTCATTTTTTTATTAAATTTTATGGTTTACATAATACAGTGATGTAGAATAAATAACTCATTAGTGATAACAAAAAAATATTGATATCCAACCTTTTAACGCTTACTTCTTTCTCACGTGATGTTTTGTATTCGATGTTTTGATATTGCATGAAGTTGTTGGGCATTTTCAACTGTAGCTTCGATAGAGGGCATTAACTATATCAAAACAGGGAAGCTGGTTTCTTTATCAGAGCAACAGTTGGTAGATTGCAGTAAAGAGAACGCAGGTTGCAATGGAGGGCTTATGGACAACGCCTTTCAATATATCATAGATAATGGCGGGATCGTTAGTGAAGCATAGTATCCTTACACTGCTCGTTATGTTGATCAAGGTGGAGGCAAAAGGAAGGGTGAGTGCTCATTACACAACTTGTTTGGGTATTCAAAAACTAATTTCATTTAATATATGAAAGAAAGAGTAATGGGGCTATTTTGCCTTATGCAGGTGCATTTGCCATGTACCTAGAGCCATGGCATGCAGATGTTTTTGAGTTTCTGGAGTTGAGAAAGAACCATGGGAAGGTATCAGCCTGCCTTATCTCATATTGATGTGCTGGTTGATCTAAACTATAGCAGTCATTGCTTTTATGAAATGTTATGAACATAGGTTCGCTTTGTGGTTTATTTGGTGTTTTCTTATCCATTGCTTTGCACAGGGTTGTTTTAAATAGAAATTATTTTTAGCTCCTTTTTACATACATCGACAAAAATTGATTTACAACTGTGCATCTTATAGGAAGAGAATAGAGCACGTATCTATTTTTTGCACTTTGGGTGCCAGACCTCTTTATGAAAAGGGTCCAGGAGAATTCTACATGGACATTATTTTGTCCCAATGAAGCTCCCGGGCTTGCTGATTGCTGGGGTGAAGAATTTGAAGAATTGTACATGAAATATGAGCAAGAGGTGTGCATTGTTATATTTATTGTATTTTTTGGACAGTTGAACAATGGATCATAACAATTTTTTTTCAAATTCAGGGTAAGGCAAAAAAGGTTGTACAGGCACAGAAGCTTTGGTTTTCTATTCTGGAAGCTCAGATAGAAACAGGCAGTCCATACATGCTCTTCAAGGTACACAATTTATGGAATTGTAGTTTGATGAATGTTGGATTAAATATCTGTTTAATGCAATTTAAAATGAACGCCTTTTGCAAAATTAACTGAATATCTCCTGCTATTTTTTACTGGTTGTGCAGGATATCTGTAACAAAAAAAGCAATCAGCAAATTCTGGGAACCATCAAATCTTCTAACCTCTGCACAGAGATTATTGAATATACAAGTCCAACAGAAACAACAGTCTGTAACTTGGCATCTATTGCGCTGCCTAGATATGTGAGGGAAAAGGTATATTCGCTGGTTACATCCTTGTTGTAGAGGTCAATCTAGTGAAAGATGAAAACTAACTCATTCCACTTGTTCAGGGTATAACCCTGGAGTCTCAACCCTCTAAGTTGGTTGGTAGCAGAGGTTGGAGGAACCGTTACTTTGATTTTGATAAATTAGCAGAGGTTGGTCTTGTTATTTTTCTTTTGTGAAGTGATACTTTGAACATTCAAATCTTTAGTAGTTGTCTCCATTGTGTCTAGTTTTATTCGTGTACAAGTAAAAGCATCTAACATTGCACTGTTGAAGCAGGTCACATCAACTGTTACTATCAACCTCAATAAGGTAATTGATGTGAACTTTTATCCTGTGGAAACTGCAAAGCTGTCAAATATGCGACATAGGCCAATTGGTATAGGTGTTCAGGGTCTTGCTGACACTTTTATACTGCTTGGAATGCCATTTGAATCAGAAGAGGTCAGTATATAAAAATAAGCTTGCTAATTTGACTCCTTATCAGCACAGCTACCACCAATTCTGAGATACGCCATACCATATTTGATTCAAGAATTATTCCCAGGATCAAATGAGTAAGCTTGTTTTGCTTCTTCACTTTCCTGATTTCTTCTATCACCTCTTCAATTTTTACCTGCCCACCAATTTCATCACTGCCATGGAGTTCTGTATCAGAGTTTCTGTCATCTGTTGGTAAATTATTTTCACAATCCTTTTGACCTCTCTCTGCCTTCAACGAATTCAACTGCAAGAAAGAAACACAACAGATTTAGTTAAGTGAGGTGTGTTGTACAGCCTCGGTCCTAGGTATGGAAAAGATGATCCTTCATCTCTTCATAAGTGTATTACTTCCTGTTAAAGTTCATTGAAATTTAGGCTGTACAGTGAGTGCATTGAACATGGGCAGTAAGACAGACCTATCTAAACCCGAGTCTGAGGTGTGTTGTACAGCATGGGTCCTGGGTGTGGAATGGGTGATCCTTCATCTCTTCATAATTGTATTACTTGTCAAAGCACATTAAATCTAGACTATACAGTGAGTGCATTAAATATGGACAGTAAAACAGATTTATCTAAATCCAAGACTGAGATGCACCTCAAGGTTGCTGCGCATGAGGGTATGTATTTCGAGTTTACACAATTTCGGTATCTTGAATACACAAATGGTGGATGTCTCTGATTTCAGAACTCAATTGGCAATCTCCACATCCATGATCCAAGGGAGATAGGTGGGAGTTTACCACCACTGGCCCAAGTTCGACACTTGGCACATTTTGTCTGTATGGTTCAAGCTGAGAATCCCCAACGGTATACTTATCTACTCATCTTTTCATAAGAATGTTCTTCCTTATAATAGTGCATTGAACCTAAGCTGCGCATTGGGTGCATTGAATATGAAAACTAAGACAAACCCATCTAAATATCATATGGAAATCTTGAGAACACACAAATGGCAGACTTCTACATCTATATCAGGTCGGTTGGGCCATGGTGCAGTAGATAGGTGGGAGTTTTCATAGCCCTGTAATTTTGTAACAAAATTCCCTTCAGTTGCTTATATTGGGACTCCGGAGATGCAGGAACTCAGAGTTCTCATTAATCTGAAAATCTTTGAGAATCTGGTTGAATTCAAAATTGGGCAAAACCTCTAAAGCCATCACTCCACAGAATAGTAGTCAATGGTGAGAATCTGATCATGGTTTATTGAAATTTGTCCCAGCTTATCATATCTGTGACCAGAACAAAAAAAAATCGTTTGCTCTGAGATCAGCTTACTCTTGGGTTTACAGCCACTGATAAACAAAGCTCGATTCCTAGCTCATTCTGTCTAAAGGGATATGTTCCAGGAGACTAACCCCACTCCAAACCTAAAATTGAGGGTTTTCTATTTAAAACAACAATAAAAAAAAACCAATCCTCAGAACAAATATCACACCCAGGGTTTAGAGGGGTTTCAGAGATGCAATATTTTCCCATGAGTCAGTATTACCCTAAGCCAGTAATATCATTGCCCACAACCATAAAACTGTGTCAATCTATCCATACATACATATAGAAACCATTCTGAGTAGCAAAATGCATGCATACAGAATCCATTCTGGGTAGCAAGACACATGCATACATAATCAACTCTAGTTAACAAGATTACTGAAACGAAAAATATGATAATGAAGCATTCTTCTGCCAACAAACTAATTTATATGTATATGTTCTGAGAAAACAGGGGAAAACCACGAAATTCAATTGAAAAACAAAGAAAGCCCTAATCCACATCTCGCGCCCATTCTCACTGGGTTCATCGAGGCAGTCCACAGTTCTTCAAGTTGCACTACATTCTTCCCCGAATGTTTTTCCATCTCCTCGCACATAAATATTACATTCGCTTACCTTAACAGAATTAGCCTACATTCGTATATAGCAACCAAAGGAAATGGTATTGCCTACAAGTTTGACAATTAAATTATCCTAGATTTTCCTACTCTGATTAAAATGCGATGAAATTCAAATTTGAATGCTCTACCCAAATCAACATAGATATTTTGTGCTTTGGTTTTAACTCTATCTACCACAATGTAGAGTGGAGGTTGTAATAGGCGGCACTTCACTACCGGCCGAGCTGCTAGGTGACCGTGCGCGATCTATGTTTGAATAGGGAGAAGCTGGGTGAGAATTAAGTCCGGCTCTGGTTGGAGAAACTACATAGATGGCCAATGGCCTCGAAGAAGGAAGCTCCGTCATCTCCTCATTGGATTCGCCTACCTTAACTGAATGAGGGATAATACTCGATCGTGGGCCAACTTACACGGCGTTGTTTTAGACGCACTCCAACAACTTTCGCTGCCACGATGACTTTCAAGGTGTTATGCCCGCCCGATGCCAGAGAACTGTCAGCACAAGGAAGAAGGGGATCCGATGCCACGTGTCAGGAAGAGAACAAAAGGGACGATGAAGGTCCCTTTCAAAGGAAAGGCCTATCGGCCTAAAAATATGATAAATGTGTTAATATTAGTAAATAGGATGACTATACTATTGGTGTTGGTTATACCTCTCTTATAAATGCCTATTGTCAATTATTGTGAAATTAATTTCACATCTCAGTTTTACGTGTCACAACTTTACATGTCATGTCATTGAAAATAATAAGAAAAATGACACTCGATGTGAGTGCTAATTAAAAAAAGAAGGGTAATATAGTCGACCAAAAAAACCAAACATGCATTCCACTTTTACTCAAAGTTATTTTAGGTTTACAACTTCTTCAGTAGTTCTTCTATATCCTACACTAGTTCAAAAAAATTCGAAATAATTCAAAGCACTCGTCGTTGCCTACAAAAGTGAAAATAAAGTGAGTAATGTTCATGTGCCATGTAACAATGATGATATTGAACGACTGAATATAAGAATAAGAAAAAATTGTACCACTCTTGGGACTTATAAACTGAATCGAGACAAATTTTTCTTCAAGATACATTCATTGAATTAGTTTTGAGTTAGTAGTCACGATACTCTCCTCTTGTTGCAATGGTATCTGACAAACCATTGGAATTAATTTTGCGAATGAAAAGAGGAGATGATGAATTCTGTTATGCATGAACTGTTATTTTCATGTTATAATTGATGAATAAATCTTAACATTTTAATATCCACTGTTTCATAACTGGGTTTTATTTTGGTTTCTCAATTATATTTGATATATCTACCATTCTCTCATATTTAACTTATGTCAAATAATATTCTAAGCTCTACTTTTATCATTATGTAAAAGTTTTAGTGTCACTAAATGTTTCTAATTTCTTCCTGGATTTCAACATATTTAGTTGCTACTCGAGTCAGTTGCACTCATTTTTTCACCATTATATTTATATTTGTTGGACTACAACACTTCTCTAAGGGACTAAGATGAATAATATAATGGACGTGCATATTTTTTCTGATCTATTTGTAATTGTAAAATATCTTTTGATGATATAACATTATAAATATATGTATCTTATTAGTTTTTTTAAGACTAATGTGGTAGAATACATGAATAATATTTTTCTGGCTTCACCATTAGTTGTTGTTGATGGAAGCATTTTGATTGTGCATAATGTATAGAAAAACTAGCAATATGAACATTGACAACTTTTAAGGCAGCGCCCAATAACAACATTAATTGGTTTGCACCGCCCACCTTAACTTCCATAGTCAGATGCCCCCATACCCATTAAGATTAATCATCTTCTTGAATCACATTGCTTACTTCGTGGCTCACTAAATATCCGATATTCAATAATCAACACGTGGTGTATTCAAAATTTTAATAAAGGAAATATGCATATTTGTTTTGAAATATTGGTTCAACATTTTTTGAACTGCACATTTGGTGGTGAAGTATGCAATCTCAAATAACTAATTCAACTTTCAAATTTCGTATTCTAATCTATGTTTTTGTTCATTGCTTTCATAACCCATTACACATAAGTATTTCTCAGTACCAAAATATAAATATTAAATGCCACATTCGATCTAAAGGTATCAAATTTAAGCAAGCTGATGGAAAATGATCTTGGTATGTTCATCTCTCGTGTAAACTAACAAGACCATTAATTTTTTTTTTGCGCAATAATCTAACATCATAAATATCATGCAGTTTACTTCATGGAAGATTAGGTTCTATTGTGTGACAATAAGGTTTCTTTTCCAAAATTCCATGTTTCTTGTTTTATTTGTTTGTCTCATGTTTTCCTAAAACCCAAACTATTAAGGGCGGTGAATGTACTCAAAACAAAAGTTTCAAAAACATTTTTTTAAAACCATTTTTAAGTAAGGATTAGTTCATCCAGATGAATCATTAATTAATATTTTTCTAAATCTTTAGGAAGGTTCTTTTTATCTTCTTCAGATCAATCATTCATGAATTTTTAAATCTTGACGAAGGTTCCTTTTGTTTTCTTCCTTAGCATAGGTATAGGATGAGAAATCAAGCTTTATCAGACTTAATTGGTTAGAGTTATTGGGTAGTTGATCAATTTTTATCAAATTTATAATATATTTGCCACATTAATACAGCTAGGGTGGTTTATCTATTTTCTTTTTCTCCATTGTTTTTGGGCTACCTTTTCTAGTTTATTTGTTGCTCCGACTCACTAGTGCAATTTTCAAAATTCCATTCTCAAAATTGTCTTTGTATGCCTTTGTGAGAAAAAAAACATCAAGATTGCTAATTGGGAGTGGTGGATACTATAATATTGTTAAGGACTATCGTCAAAAAATTTCATATAAAAAAATGTTTGTTGAGGATAGTTGAATGGGTTTGGATGTTACTAAAATTCATGTTATGCCATTGATTAGAATGTCGCTACATGAAAAGAAGAGACCTAATCACCTTTTCCAAGATGGTAATTAACTGGGAATTTCATCATAACCTTTTACTTTTATTTGATAAAGATTTCGTTGGTTCTATTTTCATCCATGAGATAACATTCATAATTATGATATTAAAATGAGCACGCGGTACTGCCCGGTGCTGCGCCCAAGTCAATTCCGCTGCCGGGTGAATCATGTCCTCGCCCTTTGTGTGGGTCGCCCGCTGTCGTGCGGAGCGCCCGATTCCTCAGGGCGTTACATCCTCCCCCACCCTATTCCGTTGTCGTCTCGACAACATTCCATCCCATGGTGTCCCCGTCAGTCCTCCACATCAAGTCGCCCTTCCAATCCATGATCCTGTGCACGTTTCGGAAGTATGCATCCCATACTACATCAAGGTCGGCGTTGTGCAACAACCTCGGCTCCCCAATATCTCAGATTTCCAAGTCCACCATGTATGGAGTCTCCATGTCACAAAGCATGCCCATCTGCTCAACATCCATGCCGGGTTACACCTCATCGGATGTCAATAAGAGTCATCTCCACAAGTGTACCCATAATAAGTCGCTGCATAAGACTGCCATTTTTGGTCCTCGGTCACCAACCCTGTCATCAAGCCATGTCATGAGCTCCTCCACCATAGCTCCTTCACCTAAGTGTCGCCAAGATTCATTCTTGGTATCGCCAAGAGAAGCCCTACTTCAAGGTTCATCAAACGTGCCCTCTTCAACTATCCATGAGTCATGCCGGGCACTTAGCCATATGGCTAAAGCATGACTCCATCATCTGCCACGATCATCATGTTCCACCCTTGTCCCGGGTCCTTGTACCTCTCGCCATAAGGTCACAAGCAACCCCGCCAAGTTCTGCAACCGTTGCCAATTCTTGCTTCTTCATCCAACGTCCCATCATAGTCATCCGTGACACGACCCTCCATAGTGTAGGCAAACTGATTTTGTCTCCTCCAGCACATGGTCCACCTCCCAAATGTCCATGTGAGACACTTGTATCGTCGTCATGAGGTCTCTCTATGAGAGTATCCTCATCCCCACATGTATGCCACCAGCCCGGTCGTGGTTCAACTTGCTCAAATTCAAGTTCACCCCCGGCCATTGTCCTGTCTGCAACATTTTTAGTCAGCGAAACTTCCTCCTTTTCGGTATCACAATCTGTAATTACTCGTTCCATTGTCCAACCGGCTTGAAGAAGTCCTTCAACATTTTTCCCCAAGGCTGCAAGGTCTTGACAAACTCGGGGACATCCCCTCATCATCTTTTCCAACCTGCCCAAGACAATGGAGAACTCCCACCTGTACTCTTCATACTTTGTCATGCCTCGTGCTTTCGTGTGAGTGTCATCACCCATCGCTATTGTTAAGCAATCTGATCCTCGTTCAACTTGAATATCTTCAAGTTTCGATCCCACCGAATCTTCCTCACCATGAGTGTCCTCTATGTGAGTGACCTCACCCATCCATGCCGACAAGCTATCCGATCCTGGTTCACTTTCAAGCTTTGCCCCTGTCGGGTCTTCATCAACATGTGGTTCTTCCATGTAAGTATCTGTCCATGTTGCTAAACTGTATGTCCCTGCCTCAACTTGATTGGATTCAAGTTCGGCCTTCATCACAGTCAAGTCCCCAACATCTTCGGTCAATACGGCTTCCTCTTTCGGGCCAGCAACCTTGTTCATTACCTGGTCGATTTGGAGAAGCCCTTCTCGTCCAAGCATTATATCAATGCCTTCGGTGTCTATTACCATGAAGTCCAGCAGTCCTCTGCGTCCTTCCATCTGTACAGGTACATTTCGTACCTTACCCACTGCCATGTTCCACACAGTTATCTCCCACTCGTCCATGGTAGATAGCAACCCTACTTCTTCCACAAACCGTGTCGACATAATGTTAAACGGACCTGCTGATTTTGCCAACGCTTGAACATCCCTGCCATAAACTTTCAAGGTTACATGGTCTTGATTGTTCTCCATCTTTACCTGTCAACCGTCCACGAGCGATTTGCTCCCAAGCTTCACGGCACCTTGTCCAAGTCTTCACGAGCAACCTTTGCTCAAACAGCTCTCCAACCGAGCTCTGATACCATCTGTCATGCCCCCAATCTATTTTTTTTCTTTATTGGAGGGTGCGGCACTACCGGGCAAGTTTATAACGTTGCCTATAGACTACGCCTTCACAACGCTCGTTCCACTATCGTTGCACGAGCATTATCCTTTACAACCAATTCATAACCGAACTTGTAATCCTATAACCGAACCTTCTTAATTGTAATTCTTGTTGTTGAATTATAAATTACCAAATTCATATACTGATTACATAAACCATTTATCAACCGTAACATAAAACTGTTCACCAATATAAAACAGCGCATAACCATAACACATAAGAACGCAGGAGATAATTGGGAGGACAACTCTCCAAGAGTCTACCCAATAGTTTCATTAAACCGATTTATAATGAATACAATCCATGTGCCGGTGCTATGCCATGGCCACACTGTACTGCTATTCGTTGGTAAGGCCCATGTAACAGTTATATAACCCACGGCCTGTACAATAATATAAAGATGAGTTAACAGTTCATACGCCACTGGTTTATATGCCAAGACCGGCGTAAACCATACAACCCGTGAGGTTTGTTAACACAGTCCGTGAGTACCACTCCACGGCCTGTACAATCGAGATTATAATTCATACACCGTCCCTTCTGCCGAGTGCGCACTTGGTGCAGCAACGCCAAAACCGATGATGATACAATTCCACAATTCTGTTAGTTATATACAGTGAGCCTGCGGCCGTCATTGTAATTGTTCTTTGACCGACCTGTATACAACGCTGTCCCCCTTATCGCATTGCGTACTTAGCATGCCGCTTTGCCGAGACCTGCCTAATACTCTGCCCGCCTTGCTGTTCGACCACCGTCATTCACATCTCCCTTGACCGAATCTGATTGGCACATAAGCAAACCTGTAATATGCGAAGTCTCTTATCCTTCATGCGCTTGAATTATTGCGCACTACTCTGAAGTCCCTCGCACCACATCCTGCCACATATGCGAAGATCCTTCTTAGAGCGAAGATGTTCAACGAAGATTGTTGATTGAAATGAGCCTTCACTCATCCCGTATATATACGCTCCCTTTGTCCATGTGTCAAGGCCATATATTTTAAAGCCGACATGAAAAGGCCCACGTATAATTCTTATTTGAATTATTTTAATGCACCGCCATACCATTATGTCCATAACGTATGTCGGTCTGTCCACATGCGCCTTCTTTATGGTTTATATGCCCATATTTAATCCACGTATGTGCATTCCTTATATTATTTAATTCCTTCATAATATAAGTTTCAGTCATGGTTTATTTTTAATGTATAACACCATGCGTATGCTCCATTCATGTCTTCTTTTAACCCACGTAATCCATTCATTCTCTTACCTCCACACATTATCTCTCCACCCATATATTTGTTGACAATAATACTGAGAGGGGGGGTGAATCAGTATTATCTAATTCTTTTGCCAAATCTTTCTTATTTATACTTTGAATTATTTTTGCATACCAATACCATAAATAATGAGC
>APFE031543857.1:0-13101 GCA_000404065.3 Pinus taeda
TTTATGAAATATTCAGGTGTTATGTAATCGTTTGCCTTGTTAGTGTATGTAGGTCTTAAAGTGAAGGAGGAGCTCATCTGGATCAGCAAGGCTGGACTGCTACAACAAGCGTTGGAACTAAGGTAAGATCGGAAAACACTTGGTTTCTCATAGAATAATGTATGTTTAGAGAAGGATTGCTCTTGTTTGGTTTGTTTGTCACTAGAGAGTCTTAGACTCCTAGGGAGGTTAGGTTTGTCCGCAAAAATAACTATTTCCGCATGACAGCAAGGAAGTGGATTGTATTGAATCAAGAATATTAATAAAGATAAGTTGGTTCTGAAATACTGTGTTGATTCTGAAATATTGTGGATCTGGTTAATTTCTAGTTTGTATATTTGTTTTGATCTTTGCGCTTTTGCTTATGTTCTGAGTGTATGAAAATCTATAACATTTTTGGGTGCGTGCACTAGTTATCTCTATTACATGTTTTCTTAAAGACTGTAAGAAGTAGATCTAATCTATAACAAACTCATTAATAATAAGTATTAAGGAAGTTCCTTGTTCCGGTTGTACATGGAAGCAGAGTGGCACGAGGCCACAAATTAGTTCTTGAACCTTCTAGAACACATCTAAACATCCCATGGGTGCAGAAAACTGGTTCCAGAACCCTCCCCTGCTACCTCAAGTGAGTCTTTAGTCCGCGCTCGGCGGACTATTGCCGAAAGGGCTAGTAGCATGGGATTTGTTTGGCTAATAACTCTTTCGAACCTAGGTCAGGCCCCAATAAGCCAACAATCCAACCTTAAGAGCCAACTACACATCTGTCCCCCCAACACACACTTATTGACCATACCTCTCGGCATGGAGTTCATGCACATCCACGTAGGTTGTTTTCCATATGCCTGCATCCACCTCGCCAGATGCGTGTGTGGATCATCCTACCCATTTAGCTTATTTGACATTCGCACTCTAGGCTTTCCAAATCGTGTGTGCATCAGCCTCCTACATTCGCGCCAGTCATCAAAGCTCCCTTTGTGCGTACCCCACCACTTTGCAGGCATAGTGTGCACTACCGAGTTCAAGGCCTGGAAATGTTGTTTTTCCGGCACCTCCCTTTGAAACTTATCTAATAAAGTATCTATATCACTTAACCCATCATAGGTAGGTAGATCTCTCACTTCTGTCAATATGCATCGCAGTGATCTTATCATTATATTACAGTTCAGCATGGTTACCTTGTGTAACCAGTTCTGCCATTGCTCTATCTCCTCATCGAAATCTGAAGTACAGGAGCTCTCGCACTCCCATGAAATACGCCCATCCATAATGGGAATTACCCAATCTTACTCTTGCACGATTATCTTGTAGATACAGTCCAAATCATCATCACTTTCATAGTTGTGCACTGGATCTATATAGCATGATCCTTCAGCAGGGTCCAGGGGTATAACTACACATAGGGACTTCTCAAAAATCATCTTGCACTTCTTCAGATTAATCACCCCATTAATGTCAGTAGCCCAATCAATTCCTAAGAGCGTGGGGTAGGGATTGTTATCATCAACAATCTATATTACTTCAAAGTCTACTAGTGCACTCGCTCCTTCAATATCCACAGTAATTCCCTGAAATCGCTCCATGGGTATTCTCTTCTGTTGGTTCGCCATTTGCAGCTAAATAGGGGACCATTGTAGCATAGGTCTTCCCATGCACTCCCATGTCTTCTTCAGCGAACATTCACATCTGATCCTAAATCCAAAATTACTTGGTCCATCTCATATTCTCTAATCTATGTGTTTAGCCTCATTTCTCTTCCTATCCTTGTCTTCTGATTTCCAATATTCCAGACTATGCATGGCTCTCCTGGCATGGTCCTAGCGCATCTATTAATGAGTTCCCATAGTCCTTTTATAGCCTTACTGTCACATAGTAATTTCATGCATGTTTCCAGGAATGTCATAAGCATAGATGGGTCCATCTCCAGCTTCGGTCTATCTTTTCTTCTTGAAGTGGAGGCATCAGTGAAGCTCTTCTTAGCTTCCGTAAAGGTTTCCTGAGCACACTCTAAATCAGACTCCGCTTCTTTCACCGGAGCTTTGCGAACCAAAGTACTATCTTTGGGTTGTTTTCCTTTGTCATCTCCCATCATAATTCCACTTCAGGGCACAATGTTCACATTTGGATCTTCCTTGTGTGACTCATACCTCATCATCTACAAGTTCTGAGTTGGGGGAGGTGGTAGTGCTCCCTTATCGTGTATCCTAGCTATCAATGTAGGACAATCTTCTATCTCATGATCAAACAAGGTATAATACAGACACGATGGATGTGATGGGTGTATACAATCACGGGCATAATTTCCTAGCCCTCCACAATTGTAGCATATCAGATGGACGTGACCTCTTCCAAGTCCTCCTCCACCTTGGCCCCATCTGTGCCCTTGAAATCCTATTTGTGCCACTCCTGCATTCTAGTCTAGGGGCTGCGTTTTGGCCTAAACTCTGTAGGTGGGAGTTCTATCCATCATTAACTCATAGCTTCTAGAAGTGCACTCATCATGTCCCACCGACCTACAAAAATTATAGAACAATTTTTACGAATTCTGCATGTACTTCTGTAACAAATGGCAGTTGTCTGTAGCATGATTTCCACTTGTTTGACAAATTTCGCACCCCAAAGCAGACATCATGCTATCTCCTACTTCCGCTTCTAGCCTTAATAGAATCGGTCCTCCTCCCACGAGGTAATTTGAGAAAATCAGGTAGTGTTCCTTGTCATGACACTGACCCTTGCATTTTACACACCACACCTCTTAGTGCACTTTTAGTTGAGTTGTCCTATCCTGTTTCAGACTCTGCATCTCAAGGCATAAGTTTTTCAACTGCACGTGGATATGTTGAACTCCCAAGTTAGGATCTTTCATTGGGGTCTTATGAAGCCTCATCATGATATCTAAGGCCTTTTCCTGAGTCATTAACTTATGTTGCAACAACGCGCTCTTAAAATGTGGCGTTAGCAAAGCTACAAACCATTCACGGTGCTATCCATCCATCATATTCATATTAGCTTCACGAATCATACACTTCAGCCTCTGATCCAACTCCCAAGGAGTCTCACCTAGTAGCATTGTGATCTCTTTAAATCCGATGATCGACCACGGTTCTGACTTAGGCCTACTAAGTTCCTTATTTAGTGCAATTTGGATATCTGTGATTCCCACATTTGGATTTTCATTAGAATGCTTAATATACCATGTCAGTGCACGATCCTGCAGAGCATTGACCAGTGTCAATTTCTTTATATTTTCATATGTAACTCCTTGTGCTTCCCATATGGCTCTTTCCATGAACCAAAACTAGTCTGGATCTTCATTTCCCAATCCCTTGAACACATGCAACTTTATTGTGCTTGCCACATTCAATCGTGGTGGTGGCGGAGGTGGTACGGGTGAAGATGGGGGTGATGTCAGTGAGGTTGGAGGTGGTGTGGGTGGGTTTGGTATGCACAGAATTATTTTCCTTATCAAATGGATCACACTTCACGGAGATACCTTCACAAGCTCTTTCTCATCCCCTCGCAAAGGTGAAATCAAAGGGCTATTCGTTGGTCCCTTACTTCCTTTGCTCCTGTAGGTTTTTCCTCTTCGCGTAGCTCTAAACATCAAGGTAATTACATAACCATCTTTCCACACAATAAAATTTTAATCCAAGTATTCAGAGACTTGACATACTTACCTCCGGTCCTTTGAGAAAGCATCACTCTCCTTCACTATAGCTTACTAAAGTGTCTACCACGAACTTAGTAATGAATCCTCCTATAATCTGATCGAGCCTGCGATCAACAACGCATGTGATCTTATCCTCTAATGCTTCCAATCTATGCACCAAATCTAAGGTCCACACAATAGGACCATCAAGCTTCCACCTTCCTTGGCTATTTGCTAGCTTCACAATCCACTCATACAGCTCAGTAGGGAAAGATGCAAAGAAAATTTTGTGGACCTCTATGTATAGGTAGCAATCTAACCACTCTTCTTTTGTCATTCATGGATTCTTTCTCTCCTACACTGCAAACTCGTGAATTCTCTTGTTCAACCAACCTTCAATTTCCTTCTTAGTTGGATTCTAATGATATGACATCAAACATCTCTATGCAGATTCTGGTCCTGGCAATGAAACCATTTGTTGGCTAGATGGGGCCTGACCCGGGTTCATATTTAATTAGCCAAACAAACCCCTACACTACTAGCCCTTTCGACATCAGCTTGTGGTGCATGGAATGAAGTCTCACCCGAAGCAGTATGGGGGGATGCAAGAACCAATTTTCCACACCCTTGAGATGTCTGAGGTGTCGATATAGTCCAACTGTGCCTAGCTACATGTAGGTCACTTTGCGCACTATCCTGACCTATGGTACCTTCACGATCTATTATAATCATCTTCACACAACCCTAACTAGGTACTGAGGTGCTTTTGCACTACTATGGCAGTAATCTATGCTATTTCCCCAAGTTACACCATGTATCTTACTTATCTTCTTGCAATTGTTAGTTAACTTCGTGTAAATAGATATTTTATCTTACATTAACTTAATCAACACAATCATATAAGTTCACGCACCATATAAACAACAGAAACGAAATTTATACCCAATATATCTAATGAAGAAAACAGGAAATATATACACAGAATTGATGCGAAACTTCTCTTTATTAATGCTTCAACGGTTACAGACTCGACTCACCCTACGAACTCAACTGCAAGGGTCTGTGCGCTTAGCTGTGGACTACTAGGCCTATGTGCACTCAGTTGTAGAGGCTTCTCCTACTCTATGACCCAAACACTCAACTTTACACTTAGATCTTCTGTTATGCTTTTATTCCATTATCATTACTTTTGGTTTACAACTTAGAGCCTCACTCTATTTATACAATCCCATGGTCCACAGATCATGGGTAGATCTCTAAAGCCGAAATTACATTACAAAATTGAGGGTGGAAAACCCTATGACTCATTTACAACTTTGCACTCTGTGCCCACAAAATGCAGAGTCTTTACATCATATTTTACAATTTTTAGCCAAAATATGGGCTTTAAGCCGCAAAACTTTCCTTGGGTGATCCCGTGCCCAATAGTAGTTTACCTTTTTACTTGTCCATGCCTCCTTTGGAATCCAAGGAACTTGAAGGGCCTATTTTTATTATATAAACAGAAGTATCTACAACATATGCCCAAAATTGTAAAGGCAATCATGCATGCAATCTCATGCACCTTGCACGCTCCATGATTGTCATGTTCATCCTTTCTGACACACCGTTTTCTTGTGGTGTTCCTGGAACTGTCTTCTCTTTGCGAACTCCATTCTCTGAACAATACCTATCAAACTCTTTGCTGCAATATTCACCTCCATTGTCTAATCTGAGACACTTCAACCTTTTTCCTGTCTCATTTTCAACCAAAGCTTTCCATTTCTTAAAGTATCAAATACATCAGATTTATTTTGAATACAATAAATCTAGGTTTTTCTGGTTGTATCATCAATAAAAGTAACATAATAATGAGAGACACCAAGAGATGATACCTGACTAGGTCCCCATACATCTGTATGCACAAGCTCTAATTTTGCGCTCTTCTTTTCTTTCCCAACTCTGAGGAATCTGACTCTCTTCTGTTTTCCATAAACACAATTCTCACAAAATTTTAAATCAACATGCTTCAAACCTGGCAAAAAATCTCTTGAGTGAGGAATATGCATCCCCTTCTTACTCATGTGCCTAAGCCTATGATGCCACAATGGTGTATCTTCTCCTGTAGAGGTTAAAGCATTAATAGAATTAGAAATACCATTGCATAAATACAATGTACCAATCCTTTCTCCTTTTTCTATTACTAGGGATCCTTTAGTGACCTTCTAAGTTTTATCTGTAAAATTAGTTACATAGCCTTCACCTCCCAACTACCCTATTGAAATCAGATTTTTCTTTAGATATGGAACATGCCTTACCTCTTTCAACAACCATTTATTTCCATTCTGTTGTTTTCTGAAAACTGTACCGATTCTAATGATTTTACAGGGTTTATCATCACCCAATCGAACCTGTCAAAAATATCCTTGCACGTAATCATGAAAATGTTTCCTATCAGGTGTGGCATGGAATGAGGCCCCTGAATCTACCACCCAGGCATCAATAATATTTTCTAATGATAGAATCAAAGCATTTTGCAACACATCACATGTCACATTCACTTCATGATTGTTTTCTTGCTACTCATCTCCTTCTTTTCCCTTCCAAGACTTGTAGTATTTCTTCAGGTGTCCTTTCTCCACATTTCCAGCACATTATACCTGATCTGGACTTGGGTCTACCTTTCCTTGACTCACTGTGATATCATGGGCTCTTTCCTGTTTCCATTTTTCTTCCCCTAGTCTCTTCAGTCAAACCATTACCTGATGTCTCACCGGAGCTTTTCCGTCGCATTTCCTTGCTAAGGATTGCACCAAAAACATATTCAAACTTTAAAGTACTAGATCCAAAGACAGAGTTACTAATGGCCATAACTAACCCATTCCAACTTTTTAGTAATGAGCACAGAAATAATAGAGCCCTAACTTCATCATCAAAAGTTACCCCTACAGAACTTAATTGACTGGTAACTATATTAAATTCATTTAAATGATCAACAATAGATCCACCTTTTGACATTTTCATATTAAATAAATGCTTCATAAGAAATACCTTATTTGAGGCCAATGGTTTTTCATATAGTTTGGCTAATGCCAACATTAAACCCTCTGTTGTCGTTTCCTTTGAAATATTAAAGGCTACTGACACCGCTAGGCACAACCGTATTGTTCCAAGTGCCTTTCTGTCGAGAATATCCCATTCTGTGTCTGTCATACTCATCGACTTCTTTGTCTTTCCACTCAATGGTAGGTACAGATATTTCTGATACAGATAATCTTCCATCTGCATCTTCCATAGACGGTAGTTTTGGCTGTTAAATTTTTCGACTCTAAACCTACCATCTTATGCCATTCCTCCCACTCGAGCTAGGAACCCTTCTCTCCTGTGATTTATCAGCCAAATATATCTTCGGCTCTGATACTAGTTGTTAGATAATTATATATTACAGAGCAATGGAACACATAAAATATATTGCAAAAATATAAACAAAGAAAACACATAAAATAAGAGAGATACAGATATATGTGGTTCACCCAATTTGGGCTACATCCACAGAGAAATAGTTAGTCCTTCCTTTTATATTATTGATCTGAAAATGGGGCACTTAGGCTTCTTTTCTAGCTTACAATAACCTCACCCACTTCCAAAGCCTTAAATATTCCCAAGTCTTTATGATTAACCGGTGCAGAATTAAATATGTGCTTGAACTGATATATATAACAGAAAATAATGCAGCAGTAAAAACAAACACATAAGACAACAATTTAATTAGGAGTTCACCCAAAACTCTTGGGCTACATCTCTGTGAGCTCTAATCAACTCAACTAGGCTCTTTGGGATGATGGTATAAGTTATTCTTACAAGCTCTTGGCTCAACTCCTGTTGTTTTACACAGAAACAATGGGTTTAGACATCATTTTATCCCCTGGCTCTTGAAGCTCTCGGCTTTCTAGCTCTCGACTCTTGCTCTGGCTCTTGGCTCTAGCTGCTTGGCTCTAGCTCTTGGCTCTGGTTCTGGCTCTAGCTCTTTAGCTTTGGCTTCTTTGGCTCTCTATCAGTTTACAGCTCTCTGGCTTTTCACTTGAACTCCAAGTGACTCCTTTGGCTGCTCTACGCATTCATCTTTTGCGGCTCTCAGCCTCTTTTTGCTTCTACCTTTTGCTTTCTGCACTGCTCTCTTTCGCCTTAGCTTCTTGCTTTGGCTTAGCTTTCTACGCTCCTATCTCAGCACTTCTTTTCTTCCTCTATCAGTCTGTGGCTTTTAGCCAATTGGCGCGGTATGTTCATTTTCATTTTTCTCAGGCTCTATGTCTGCTCGAATCCCCTTCTGAGCGTTAGCAATCATGGCATAACATCTCCAGGGAAGGTGGACACCTGTGCTATAATGGAAGGGACCATCGAGCCTTTGTAATCCCCAAGAATAGCCTTCTTTATTTACATAGAGAAATACACTAAAACACGGGAAAAATCCCCAAAACATTGTTCATCAGACCTCAAATATCCATAGATCTGTCCTATACTTGTATAGGGTCCACCTTTTAATTGTTGTCGCAAGTCGCAATTGCCCTGTTTCATGGTTTCCCCTTTGTATTAAAAAAATACATTAAAACACTTAAAATATTGCAAAATGGCCTTTATGGTGGATTTGAGACATTTATGAAGTGGCATTCATAACCCCATCGGGTCTGGATATATATCACAAGTCGCATAGGTATCAGTCCCCGCTCTGTGGTGTTGCTCCGATGCGATTTTGTGATATCGCATGAGCCCTGGGGTATATCCATATGGTACGGCCTATGCCAACATGATCTGCTGACGCCAATATCGACAATCATGATAGCGCTTGGCCTGGGGTCCCACCTTTGCCTTGTGGCATTGTCGATTGCGATCTACCGATATCGGCGATCGGCTTAACGCTCGGCCCGGTCCTTATGCAACATCGTCTGTCTGCCTCCGACCCGATATTTCAGGGAATGACGATCGGGGGTTTCCCCTTTACTGATTAAATCTACCTTTGACCTCCTCTGATGCAATTTTCTTCATAAAGCCTTTTAGGCCATTTTTTAAACGATTTTGCCTCTTTTTCTAAGGAACAAAGGCATCTTCCTTTTGTGATAACTTCTTCATATAAAGTCTATTTTCACCCATTCAAGTTGCGTTGGATTCAGAATGAATAGATCTTTACAATGATACTATTTCTAAGAGTAACCTGTGACTTTCATTTTCCTCTAATTTACAAAGGATTTGTGTCATTTGGCACCTTTTACCTCTTATGCGAAGTCTTTTAGACTTGGAGGTTTATCCAAGATCCATTTTTGGATCATGCCTTCGCACTAAAATAACTTTTGGTCTCCAAAAGGCTGATATACTAATCTGAATAGTACATGAGAGTGACTCACCCTCCTCTTTCAGTGTCCAAAACTTGCCTTGTATAGTGCCTCTGAACCAAAGTCCCTGATCACTTCACTTCTTGGATGGGCTTGTCTTCCTGGGAGGAGCTGTCTTCCTCCTTGCCTTCTTGCAAAACTTCTGCTGAAATGGTCATAGAAAGTGGTTTGAACTTCTTTGGCTTGATCATTGATCTAAGGTGGTTCAAACAAATGTGAATTACATATGATCCACAAAACTTTCATTTGTATCTGTTTGACAAGCTATCATCAATAACTGTTAACAACAACAAAAATACAAACAACAACTGGATGGCCTAAACTCCTGCTTCAGCAAAAGAAAAAGATTTCACAGCTTGTGAACACCTCCATGTCTTACATCTGCATACAAATGATGGACTAGATAACAAGCCCACAAAACATGCCTTTAACCAAATGACCCTTTAAGTCAAGCATGTAGAAAAATACCATTTGGAATCTTTCAAAAGATGAAACACTTCATTATTATCTCCATTTGGAGACCAAGTTAAATTCTCCCAAGTCAACATGGCATCACATGCATGTCAAAGAAATAAACCTTGCAATTTAATTACACATACATGTTCAAAAACAAGGAAATCATCAACATCCCTGTGTTCATGCATCTCCTGCCCATGCATGCATTTCATACTTCAACTTTCACTTAAGTACCCTTTACTTTCGAAGCTGAAATGAAATATAATGTAGATGCATTAGTAGACATGAAATCTTAATCGGATAAGAACTCTAACCATTTCTTACCAATCCCTTTCAAAGTTACTACCTTTGTCTGCACATCAGCATCATCATGTGAATCATTCTGAGACACATCATTCATGGAATCTTCCTTTCAATTTTTTCCATCTTCTTTTTCCACTTTCTTTAGCTTTTGTGGAAGAATTGTTGGATTCAGAGTCCAACATTTTGTAGCAAGATGTCCTTTCTTATTGCAGTAAGTGCAGTGCATGTGCATCCTCTTCACAACATGATTTTCCTTGTCCAATGGACCTTTGGCTTCTTGCTTCTTTTCCTTCAAAAATTTCCTGTATGTGTCCATTCTCTTCCAACATCTAGAAACATTATGGTTATCCAACCCACAAAATGAACATGCAATTATTTTCCCATACAGATGTGGAAATTTATCATTCTTTGCACAATCAAAAGGAAAATGTTTAGAACCAGATTTATACCTTTCTCTTTCACCTTTATTGCCTTCATGAGGAGGTGAATCAAATGAATAAGTGGCTCCCTTTGGAACACCAATGAATAAGTGGCTCCCTTTGGAACACCATCAATCTCTTCAAGGTTGTTATAGTCTCCCCAACTCTCTGGTTCAAGTGTGTGCTTCTGAGCACCTGCATCCTGCAAATGATGTTTCAAGCTATTGCATTCCTCTTGAATACAACCTTCATACTCTTGAAGACCTGCAATGCAACTCCTTCTTGGAGCTGTTTTAATGGTCTTCATAGCAGCTTTGGAACTTACTTCATAAGCTTGTCCATATCCAAGAACCAAATACTTAGGCCTTTCCTCAATCATTATTGCCTTTTCCTTCTAGCCCATCTTGGACATTAGCTTGGAACCTATGCCTCTAGTATGTTTTTCAAAAGAATCAAAATAAGCATCCTTAGATGAATCTAAAGACAAAATGGAATGGTTTACCTTTTCTTCAAGCTGATACTTGACTAAGGATTCTTTGGAAACAAAGATTTGTGTCTCCAACTCATGCATCCTTTTCAGGTTCATATTTGCAATATGAAGTTGCCTCTCCATTTCCTGCAATTTGTCAGAAAGCAACTGCTTCTCTTCCTCCATGGAATTCAACTGCTCTCTAGAATGAGACTATTTCCCAAAGGATCCTATGAATTTCATTTTCCTCTAATTTACAAAGGATTTGTGCCATTTGGCACCTTTTACCTCTTATATGAATTCTTTAGACTTGGAGGTTTATCTAGGATCCATTTTTGGATGAATTATCCATTAAACTGAAGAGATACAACCTACAACAAATCCTCTGTAATTCCATCTTCGCTCTCACACAATCTCCTCTCGCTTTCTCACTCGGAATATAGATCTACATAGACCCAATAAAATTCCCTCAATATAGCAAGGGGTTGCCTTCCAGGGGAAAAAAACATAAATTAAACATAGCTTCTACCATTAGATATCTGCATAATGAACAACCTAGATTGACTACGAAATTACAACATTTCACAAGGCAATTTTACATATATTTTTAGCTTCAAGGGCGTTACCATCAATCCCCCGCCAGGGGGGGCTCCTAAAGATCACAACCACCCCCCGTAGACCCCCCTTGCAACGTCCAGTTTACGGGTGGCATTGTCGCCACATTACGAACTTAGGTCCAATGTGGTGATAATGTGGAGAGGTCAGAACTGGGCTTGGTTTGAGATCTAAGGCATTTTGTGGCCATGGTATTTCATGTATCTTTTCACAACTTTATTTTGAATGTATGTTGTAATGACTCTTCTAGTGAATTGATATGAATGAGTAAATGAACCAATTGTATAGCATCATGTGTATGTGTATTGCTATGATTTATGGGTCTACTTAAAAGTTTTTTTTAATGATATTTCCTAGTATGAATCTGATATCTATAATGATACAATTTTGTCATGAGTATATGCTTTAAGATGTGTGTGGAAATGTTTGGTTCATCCTTAATATCCTTCTAAATCCATCTTAGTTTCGGTCACAACATGCCTTGGGTGAGAATCCTTACCCTTTGCGGTAGGCTGAAAATGTCGGCATTGTCCTATACTACATCAGACCGTTGTTGGCCCCTTGTGAATGGACCCAGGGTTTTCCCTAATGACAATTTTGTGCCAACAAAATTTTCAATACCTTACACATTTTCGAGCAGTGAGAGCATCTTTGAGACAAACCTGCATTAGGAAATTACATCATGCCAATACTAAGATCCGAAGATGGAAAGCACCCCAATATGCCCCATCTCGTGACACAAGCCATGCATCGTCATCCCACACTATGATCAATACTGACATTCACACCATTTATAATGTTAGCACTAGTTCTATGTGCAGTATTTGCACCAACAACTCTCATAGTTCTCAGACATGTCATGTGTTGCAAACACTTAGACAGCTTAGGATTCAACATCAACCTCATCACAAGGAAGACGATTTTTCCCCTCAAACACCACCCTAGTCTCAAGAAATTTCTCCCATTCATCATCAACCCGCCATGACAAAAATTCTACCACCACCTAATGCTTATGACACAAAACATCACATATGATTCATTTCCTTGTCTGTAAGAACCATGATTCGTGTTGTTCGCTCATCATTTTTTGGTGTTGAGACTGCTAAACCCACTGCACCGATGGTACCATCACTAATGATGCAGACCCATCCCATGTACACATTTTAAACTTCACTAGGTTGTACGATATCAACGATTAAATTATATTCTTACTTGTCAACCAGGACAACTTGGCCTAAAATCCATGGCCTTATGCAACCAAGTTCAACATTAGATACTCTTTTTCACTCAGACAAATATATTCTAGAGCCCATGATGGAACCTAAATGTCCATGGGATGCCATGAACCATCATTCATTCTTTCTACCTAAAAAGGGATTTGTGCCTATTAATGCACCAAGGCACGATATTTGGACCATAGAATCAAAAGACTTCCTGCCTCCAAAACAGGTAGATTAGTTTAAGAATCCAATCCTAACACTAGATGCATTTGAGGAAGGGAACATGTCAAATATATCTTCTATCATTAAGGTCAATATTTCAAACAAACCTGGCATAGTCGAAGATATCTCACTAGGGGCATCTTGCTCTCAAGAAGAGGTGGCCTCATACACTACTCTATTCCAATAATATAGGGATATATTTGCATGGGATTACTTTGAAATTTCAGACATCAACCTCACCATCATGGAGAACCATTATGAAACCTTGCCTAATGCTCACCCCATTAGGAAAAAGCAGTGTTAGTTCCACCCTTTCTAAGAACCCTTCAAGTGCACCTTCCTG
>APFE031543859.1:0-11775 GCA_000404065.3 Pinus taeda
TACATTAGTAAGCAAAGGATGCAAGGAGAAGGTAAAAAGCTAAAGCCTATTCGTTATGGTCCATTCAAAATCCTCAAGAAGGTTGGAAATAATGCTTTTCAATTAGATTTGCCTTCCTACATGCAAATGTATTCTGTTGTTAATGTGGAGAACTTACGTTTGTATGAACCTCCTTTGATTGCTGATCATGAAAGCGCTGTTCAGCTGCCATCTATAGAATATTTCTCGCCAGAATTCTTAGATGAGCTGAAAGAAGATACAATCCTTAACAGAAGGACATGCACTTCAAGGAGGGGCAATGTAGATTATGTTCGGGTTGGTTTCAAAGGCAGCAAACTGAACAAGGCAAAGTTGATGGAGGTGGACAGAGTGAGGGTGCTGTACCCTCACCTCTTTAACAGGTAGTTGAAGGCTTTTGGGGTCCAAAAGCTTCCCAATGGGGAGGCGTGATCAGGGGCTCATGTCCCAAGTGTCGTAAAATGCTCAAAAATGATAGTGATTAGAACTATCTCAAACCTGAACAACTGGATAGAGCTCATACTCCTGATTCTGGTGCCACAAACGGTTCAAAAAATGGTCGATGTATGAGAAAGTTACGCCAAAAACAAAATCACCCAATAACCCTTAATTTTTGAATTTTAAAAAAAATAAAAAAATATATTCCATAGAATATTCCTTGGAATATTCCATGGAATATCCTTTTGGGTAGGCCAATCAGAAGCTACCACGTGGCAAGCTCAGAAGCCACCACGTGGCAAGGTGACGTCAGCAGCGCATTTCAAAAGTTTTTGGTCGAATGGTGGTTTGAACCCACGACCTCCCATATATTAGCACTCCATCTTACTGTTGGGTCACAAGATTGGTTCTTGTTACATGAGCGCACAGAACTATAGTTAAGTTTTAAAATGCATTTGGGGTGGGAAAAGAAGGGGGCCAGCCCATAACGGCCAACCCCCATACCATGTGACCGTCCGCTCATAATCGTGGGCCAGAACACTAACAGCTAGCACGAAATCCAATGCAAACCACCAGCCATGATTTGCGGTCACATGCGGGCAGTTAACTAACAGTCAGGATTTGGCAGAGATTTTGGTGGAGGCGGTAATTTTGGCGGACCCGCCATAATTGGCGGAGTTAACTGGACTCCAACTAAAGTTAGCTGGAGTGTTTCTAGGCATAACTGGAGGAAAACTTTAATGGGACATAACTTTGGCTAGGAAAGTCGGTTTTGGACGATTTTTTTAATTTTTTTTTATTTTGGGTATTTTTGACCTTCTCAAGCCATTGGAATAGGTGCTACAGCCATCTGAGGTCATTTGCAGAGGTTTTGATGCCGTGGAAGTTCTAGGAGCCACTAGGGCCCAGTATTGTGAGAGCTGTATAGGGTTGCAGGTATCCATTGGAGGTGAACTAGTAGTCAATCCAGAAGGATTCAAGTGTTCTGAATCTGTTTTTACAGTCTATCCCACCTGTAGAGACTTCTATTCAGCTGTATATTCATTTTGAGCATTTAATTAAAACGAGGATAGGCCCATTTGGGAGCCTTGGACCCAGCAGACGTAGCCCAGGAGGGGTGAACTGCTTTATCAACTTCTTTTGCATCTGTGGTTGATTTATTTTGCAGAACAAATTCGTTTTAGTGTGTTAAACAGTAAAAGGAAATAATTCTGCTATGCTTAAATGGGTCATGAACAGCTGAAAATTTCATTTGTTTTTTTACTGCAAGACATGGGCATCTTTTAAACATGTTTATTACTGAATTGAATACCTTGCCAACCATTTCCAAGTAGTTTCAAATTCAGATCATTTCCACAATAATAACAATCATCATTTCTCTTATCATGAACTGGAAATTTAGATTGTGCCATACCCTTCTGCTTTGCTTGAAACTTTCCTCCTTTTCTTTTGTCCCATGGCTTGCCTTTGTATGGATGCTTACCCTTGGCTACCAATGCCAAATCCGAATTGTTTGAGTCCAAATTGAAGTTCTTCATCCTCTCTTCCTCTTGTAGAAGAATACTTATCAGTTCATAAAAAATAGGAGGCTTCTCTCTAGTTGAAAGACTTGAAACAAAAATTTGATAATCTTGCACTAAACCATTTAATGTGATGGTGACCAAGTCAGCATTGGACACCTTTTCACCAATGTCTCCTAACTTATCACTTAGCTATTTGACATGGGAAATAAAATTGCTTATACTTTCATTGGCCTCCATTTTAATTGACAAAATCTTGGCCTTTAAGAACAAAATATGATTAGTATTAGATGTTTCATACAAGATTTTGAGAACATCCCATGTTTCTTTAGATGTCTTACAATCCTTAATATGAGGAATGATGTTGTCCTTAACTGAAATATTGTTTCCAATTATTATGCACGTGAATGAATCATTAATTTAGTAACTGTATTCGGTATTAAAAGTACATGTTTAAGAGGATCTGGAAGTAGTTGCATAAAAATCATCATAAACATATTATACTTGAAAAGAACATAAGCATCTTTGAATGGATTAATAGAGTTAGATAACACATGCAAAAAACATAGACTATTGTTTGATTCTTTTGAAATGATTTTATTTCATGAAGTTTATTTCCTTTTCAAGGTTTAATGAATTGAAGCATTTCCTTTTTCACAGATAATTTACTTCAAAATTTCATTTACAGTTGCAATTATTTTCCAGCACATCTTTCAGTCTTTTCGAAAGTAATTTGGAAACTAAGTGGAGGAAGCTCTGCTTTGGTGCAAGAGCTGGTCTCTTATCACAAAAACAGAGTGCTCTAAGCCCTTAGGCTTAGAGCACCTTCACTAAGACATACGTCTTTAGTAAGGGATGTCACATATACTTTTGCACAGAGATACTATACCTACACTAGTGCAAGCATATTGTAACAGTGCAAGGACAGGTTGTTTGTGAGGAAGGAAGATCAGAAGGAAGACATAATTCTGCAAGGGCCCACTTGTCAGGCTATTAGCCATCCATCTAAATATGAACATAGCATTTCATTTCAGCATTTAAGATTGTTTCCATTGTGTGGAATTTCTTTACTTGAATTACATGAAAATTGTCTTTTACATTCTAGCACTAGAGTTGCTTACCTTTCCGATTGTTTTATGTTTGATTCTGCAAAGCATTTCCTTTAAGAAGTAGGATTAGAGATAGAAAAAGTTCATACCATTTCTGGCATTGCCTGTGCTTTGTCTATAAGTTTACGAAACCCTCGGGTTGATAATTAAGTGTTGAGGAGTTTGCATAAGTGCAATTCCTGCACCCAAGACAACCTTCCCTCCAGAAATTGCGTAAATCTGAATGCAAGCTGTTTGGGCTCAGAAATTGTGCAATCATGTCAAGCAACCTTCCTAGAGAGAAATGTGCAATCTGGCCCAACAACGCAGCTCCTCCCAGAAATTTCACAATTTCGGGCAACACTCACCTTCTCCTCCAAAAAATTTCACAATCCCTTTAGGACAACCAACACAATTCCTCTGAGAAATCACACAAATCCCTCTCTCAGTCAAGCAGGCTATTGCATGTGCCTTCAGGTTGGACGGTTCCCTCCGGGACCGAAAAAATGATTTGCATGCATCGACTGCTCTTCTTGAAATAGAAAAAGGCAGCATGCAAAAGGCATTCCTAGATCTAGGGATCTATTTTTACCAGCTGGAGGTTACATGCAAAGCTCATCTTCGAAACCTCTCGCGAAGTGTCACTTTTTCCTAGATTTGTGGCATTCATGTCATAACATTGATCTTATCAAAACTCATCAACCAGACGCTACATATCACATTCCTGACATCGACCTTGCAGCTCTGACATCCCACATTGCATCCAGGAGTCTTCGACACTTTTAGCTTAGTTGTTTCAGGGTAAGTTTGCTTTTCATGTCTTGCATTGAATTTTCATTGCTTTTTGTGTTTCGTTTTGTGTGAGTGTTGTCTGCTTGATTTAAATGAGCACTTGCTTTCATTTTGATGTATGTTAGCTTGTAGAAACATCGTTTCATTTTTTGTTCGCATCTCACTGTTGTCGCATGCATGACATTATTTTTGCACCGACGGTTGACGTTGCAGAGACTCGTTTCACACACATGCATGTTTTCCCATTTTCTGAATCCCGCACTTGCTATTTTCATTCATGATCATTCACTCTTGTTTACACTTAGTATCACCACGGAGTCAAAATTCTCATGTTTTCAGTCGCTCGTCGACGAGTCTGGGTTGCCTTGCCCTGCTAGCGTTTCACATTTCTAGAAGTGAAGGCTCTACATTCCCTCCAGAAATTATGCAAGTCTGGCCCACAATGACCTTTAAGCTTGCATTGCACAATTCTTGGAGGCAGTGCCTTGCTGACCCCAAAAACTGCACAATGTAGTTTGTTGGTTTGCATGTCACTACTCACTGAAATTACGCATTGTGCAGTTTCAGTCCTCAGCAAGCTAGGCTAGACTATGCATTGCACAGTTCCATCAGTCAATCAGCCTCTCGAAAGCTTGGACTATGCTTTATGCAGTTTTGGCAGCCACTCTCCCAGCCTCCCGTGAAAATTGCACAATCTTCACAAACAATCACATAGGTATGTTGAATGGCAGTCCACCAATTTGTTTTGGTTCTCAACTGACATATTTCTTGTCATGAGTGTTTCTATGTCTCCAGATATAATAGGTGTTCATCTGCCTATCAGTAGCATAGGTACATGCATAGGTACATCGACTTCCATGAGAGTAGAGTCAAAGACACCATTGGGAGCACAATTAGGGATGCATTCGATCAAGTGTCCATGAACTTCCCTATCTATGAAGACATAAAGTTGTTCATGGACAAGGATATCTAGATGAAATGGAAGCGACATCACAGAAAGCAACACCATCAACAGCAGCAGAATGCAGCACACCTGTATGCAACAAATGCAAGAGGAAGGTTGTTGATAGCATAGAGGCGGAAACAAGTTGCAAGCTCAAGTAGATCCACTTGTGATGAAAGCATCTTTGGAGATTGAGTCTATGAGGCGATGATGCGATAGGAGGATCGCGCGAAGGCAGAGAGAGAAAAGTAAAAGGAGTTATAGGTGCTGAAGTGGAAACTCAAGGAAGAACATGGGCTACATAGACAACATAAGGAGTTGCATCGGGAACAGACACAATAAGAGGCGCAACATGCACATATTGATGAAACTGTGCCCATACAGGTTATGGACCAATCCAACATATGTCATGGACTAGACAGGGTGAGAAGTGTTGTCAATCACATGCAAGGGTATTCAAGAGCATGAATGTCATTGTGAGCATGCATGTGATCTCACCCATCTACCACACTCACCGAAGTGAAGACAAGAAGGAAGTTCGACTGGAGATGAACATGTATTTCGACAAGTTGATGTGCATGGTCACCAGCACATACTTGGAGATCAACATAGACACTATGCATCACTATGTTGCTGGTCCAATTGCACTCAAGACAATGATGCACATGTTATCAGATGAGTTGGACAGAGGAGCCATATCAGTGTACCTGGATGCAAAGGAGGCAACAGTTCGCTTTCAGCAAGTTGTCACCTTTGAGCGCGTGGACACCATCACAGATGACCAAGCTTAGAATCAGTTCACCACCGTCAACCATCATGGGGATGTCGAAGATTTTGTCTTCCCACAATTGTCTGAGTCTTAGGGATGTCTTTCATGGCTTGCTCAAGCCATTTTGTCTCACATGGGTACATGTGCAGATTGCATGTAACATCTTGTGAAGTGGAAGTCCAAGTGTCGATAGTTGAATGTAACAATCATAGAGTAGTTGAAGAGTCATGAGGGTAGGTGAACAATCACAAAGGGGAATTTCAAGGATCACCCCACCCTTTGCTATTTATAACACCTCATAACTCATTGTATAGGCTTTTGGTCAGGCAAGCTTCCTATAGGAGTATGTTAGAGAAAGCTTGGACAATATTGTCACGTGCCTTGGCTTCTCCACAGTGTAGAGCTAGTACATCTCTTTGGAGGAGTAGGTGGTAGTGACTGTAATTTTCCGCTATTGGGACTAATGGTTGGTCATGGTTGTACTGTATGATTGGAACTTTCACTTCTAAATATAACAGAGCCAACACGTTTCATGCATATGTTGTTATTGTATTTCAACTATCTCGTTTACTCTAATGATATATGTATTTGTTTGCTTACACATGCATGTATGGAATCTTTTTGTATAAGTATGTATGGATCTTAGCTGCTAAGAAAAATCATTAGCCAATGCATGATACCAAATCTGGCACAACGACGATCTCATCCCCTTTACAATTTCGTGATAGAATTTGTCAAACAAATTATAAAACGTGTGCAAGGTCAACAAAAACGTGAGAAAGTACACAATGGTGCACGATGGAGGGTTTTGACTTCACAATTGCAAGCATAATAATGTACAAGTGGCTAGGATATAAAATCGAATCAGAAACCCAACGATATTTTCAAGCTAGACTTCATTCATATGTACCCAGAATATAACTTTCAAACATAACGATAACCCTTTGAGGGCTTCAAAATCATTAGGTTCCTCGAGATTTTGAATAATTATAATTGTCAGAATTTGAACAGGTGCATATCATATCCATCTTGGGCTCATTTGAATTGAACTTATTCATTTGGTATAATGTGGAATCCTTTGTTGGGTTATGATAATTTCCAAAGAGAACAAGATTGACTCTTATAACAATAACTGCATGGAGCCATAACAAAAACAACTTTTTACCTGACGATGGCATAACTATTCGAAATGGAAAACAATGAAGAATGGTATGCTTTAAGCCAGGAATCAACAAAATGTTATTTATTTTACAGAGGTAGTTGAGACAAAGTCTACAAGGTGAAAATATGACTATATATAGAGTGAGCTAAATGACATTGACAAAGGGCATGATGGTCATGTCTTTTTAATCAAATGAACATAGGCTTGTCAATTTAACTTGTTGAGCATGAAATTTTGAACAGAACAAATAATACGGATGGGAAACAAATGTAAACAACCATTTAACAAATAGCCATATGAAAATAACCATAAGTTATAAGAATAGCTTCGTCGTGAATCACATAAAAATGACCTTTGTCGACGCGTTTCGAACCAACTAGTGTGGTTCGACTTGTCCTGACGATGAACCACACTAGTTGGTTCGAAATGCGTCGACAAAGGTCATTTTTATGTGATTCATGCTGAAGCTATTCTTATAACTATGACAGATCACAGAAGTCTCAATTCTACAATAACCATAAGTGTCAAATATTCTAACATGTTACAATGCCTTCCAGTTTCCAAGATGCCAAATGTTCACCAACTATGTGTTTAGGCCTCACTCGTTTCTTTCTCAACATGCTATGATGACTAGAGTTTCTAACTCAACTTAGTGACAATCAAACACAATGAACTCCCAAAATTAATAAGAAAAACACTAAGATTTTACTAAAACCTTGCCAAAAGAAATCTAGATTCACATTTGTTGTTGATCGTCAAACCCTATCACAATGGTTGTTGATCAAATGACAGGGAGAAACATTTATTCTCACATCATTTCCTTTCCAGAGCTATCGACGAATTTACACCACCTTAAACTACGCTTCCAAATATTTCACACAATGCCAACTCATCAGAATGTGTGGAATCGTATTTCACATAAAAAATTATTTGTTTTAATCATGATTCAGTAAACCTTTAAAAACATTGTTCTTCCTTCAACAACGCTTTACCAATATTATACTTATGTATATAGGCAGAAACTATGATCACCATTTCATCATTTGGTTTTTAAAATAATAACATATCTACAACAGATAGCAGTCATCAAAAAATTATTCTTAATATTAAACACAACAGTGGACAATTTTATGGTTGAACTTCACCACTTGAGCAACAATGTTTTTAAGTGGAGGACTCCATTCCTCCTAGTATTAGGCCAATAGATGGTCAATTGGTAATTTAGACATAATTTTATTGGTCGTCTAAAAGGTAGGGGTGTTCTTATTTTGCAGTTATATTGAAAAATATGAAAATGATGAATAATAGTGTCAACAATTGGTGACTCCAAGGGGAATGCAGGTGACTATATGAACCAAGAAATTTTGGTTTCTCAAAAAGGTATAAACTATATATTAAACACACAACCAACCCCCTCACATAGGAAATAAATAAAAGGACACTCACCTTACTTCTAGGAGCTAATGAAGCAAGTATATGTGGGGAATCCTTTTTCCAAGAGAAACTCAAGGGTGAGAAATTCAGTTCAACGAAAGGCAACATAAGTCACCACGAAAAAGATATGATTTTCCTTTAGCAGTCAATTTCATAAGTTTAGGATTTGTTTCAACAAGATCTAAAATAAGAACTAAAAAGTAGGCAGTGGAACAGCTTGCCTCTTAAAACTAGGAAACTGATTCATTCAGTTGCAAACTACCTTTTCATGATGAATCTACCTCCATGAGTTAAATTTTAGCACATTTACATCAAAATAAATCAAGTTACATCAAATTACACCATTATTTGACTATGAGAAAGAGCAAAGTCAAATTGAGAAAAAACTAGGTGAAAAGCAGAGCTTTTTTTTGGAAAAATGACAAATTTTCATCCTGTGCGTCGCGCTCTTGACCCTGTGGGCCATGCCTTTTTGTAGCTGATTTTGGAGGCCTTACCATGCACCAATTTTTCTCCAAGTGGGCTTGTTGGAAAGGTCTGTCTGTCTACTTTCCATAACAGGTGTAATTTCTAAATTTGGTGTCCATTTGCCACTCCAAAAATGAGTTCTCGCGACACTGCTTCCTGTGTGGCCAAAAAGGGGCAAAAAGGGCATTTTTGAGGTGTTTTTTACCCTTTTGGAAGCTCAAAACTTGAAAAAATTTCTTGGCCATGTGTAGGCATGCATATTTTTTTCATGAAGAATCCAAAAATGTTGGGTTTTCCTCCAAAGGAGGTCCCTAGCAAAAGCGCGTGCCAAGTGGCGCGGCGCACCTGGCAGAAAAATCTGTTTTTTAGTCCAGAAATTCAAAATTTGCAGAACATTTGTGTCCTTCGTCAAGTGTTGTGTTGAGCTAAGGAAGCCTTAGCCAGGATTTGGAATCTATCTTGCTCTTTTATCTTCCTCAATACTTTCTTCAACTTGGCCTTCAAAATCCTGATTCTCGTTTTGCACACCTTGTTTCTCGCTAAGTAGTGGTAGGCCATGTGCCTCAACATCTTTTTCTCTCTGTTGGCCTTCTCTAGAATATTTTCCTAGTTCATATTTGCCCTCTCGAGCCAAGATTCACGATCAGCTTCAATTTCTTGTTCAAGTGGTGTCAACTTGACTTTCCTCCTCTTGGCAACTTGCTAGTTTTCTCTTAAGTTTTGGAGCTCCATGATGGTTTTCGGATCCTCTAACTATTTGTTCCTTTGCTCTAGATAGTTGATTATCCACTTGGCTCTTTCCAAGTTGAGAGGCAAATCATGAATGTCATCTTGCTGCTCCTGAATGATCTCCTTGAGCTTTGAGCTTTGGGAGCCCAAATCAGTGTCATCATCCTAAATGAGAATGAAATCTCTCTCTTGACCTTCTGAATGCCCCTCATCATGTAATGGATGCTTACCCTTGTCCTGTACCTTCTTTGCTGTTGAAAGAAATGAGACCCCTTCCACCCTAGGTGGAGATAGTACTCATTTTGCTGCTGCAAACAATCTCCTAGTGCCCTTTTGGTATGTGAAAAATACTGGCACGATGGTGGTTTGTGTCTCATGCACCTCTTGCTGATGTGAAGGCTCTCCTGCCTCATGAAAAACTGATGGGGGCACTTCTGGACCTGTGAAGATCTCATGCGAAATTAAATCCTCCCATGAAACATTTAGTAAACTGAGCTGATGCAAAACCACAATTTTGATTAGTGTAAAGTGATAGACGTTGTTATTCTGCTGATGAGGAGGCTTCCTTTGAACCAATGTGGTCATCTTCTCAATATTCCAGCAAATGAAATAGGGGAGGTTCATCATCCTCACCCTAGTAAATTGCATCAACAATCTGATATGATAGGTGTACAGACGAGAAAATCTGCCTTCATAGCTGAAATATTTGATTATGAGTTTCATCAAGGGAGCATATGTGTCCTGTAAGTACCTGAAAGGGAAAACTCTACTAATCTGTCTCTAAAAACCAGCTTTGATATAAGTCTCATAATGTTCCATATCCACCAGCTGTCCCTTGTTCCACTGCTCACCCACATTCGGAATACTGGTTGCTTGAGCTATAGTCTCAAGTGTTAAAGTGAATGTCATACCTGCCAAATTGACCTAACCATTGTGAAGATGGAGCACAAAAAGTTTGGCAAGCTCATGGTGGTATTTGACTCTTTCCACCATCTCACAAAATTGGTAACGAGATTGATGTTGGAAGCATGTGATAGCAAGAGGACAAGCCAATAGCTTAGCAAGTGAAGTAGGCTCCTCCCGGTTATGTTTCCCACTCTTGTGAGGTCTCCTTGGTGCATGAATTTCTCTGGAAGAGTCACTGACTATTTCCTAATTTCTATCATAAAAAGAATCTAACTCTATGTTTTCCAATGCTTGATTTTACTTAGATGAGTATGAAGAGATTTTATAGTGTCAATGGGTATTTGCTGCTAAAAAGAAAGGGGTTGATGATAAGGACTGTGGAGGGACTATGTATGAGGGATTGGGGATGCTGCTGGTAGGGTTTTTGGGGAATAGAAGGGTTTGGGGAATGATATTTATGGTTTAGTATTGTTGATTAGGGTTTGGGATAAATGAAGGTAGAGATTAAGGTTAGTAGTTTTAGGGATGTGGGGAATAGGGAATGGGTAAGTATGAATGAAAAGGGAGGAAGAAAATGAAGTGAGGGAGTGAAAATGATAGGGGTAGGATTTAGCAACAAAAACAACAATTTGTAAACCCTAGGTAGTGTTTTTTCAACAAACAGTGCAAAGAGCTAGGGTTTAAAATTTTCCCTATTGAATCACCATGAACAGTGAAGCAAACTCATGCATTGAGCATATGGGAGTGTGAACTTACTTGTGCAATGAGGAATTTACAATTTGAGAGCCTTTGGAGGAAGATGTGAACGATTTTGGGCCTTGCATACTGGTGCACCATGCCACCTCACAGGTGTGTCGAGTCTCTCTGGTGCGTCACACCAATTATAAATTACAACGTGGAGTGGGATCTATGTGCGCCGCATTGGCTCGATGCGCCGCGCCTTGCCCCAGGTGCGTCGCGCTTCAAACTTTCACTGTTTTGAATGGAAAATTGCTCTCTTGGCTTTGAAAATGCAAATGTACTTGCTCTCCTTCACTTTTGGACACAAATGAACCTCCTTTGTCATGAAAACACTTTATATAGCAATGGCTTTAATTTTTCACTCAAGAAAACCCACTTTGCTATTGTTTATCTTTTCACTTGCTTTTTCAAAACTCTGTTTTGGATAGTTTGCCTTACTTTTTGCCTTTGATGGACTAAATACTTTGGCATTTTGATTCTTTTGTAGGGGTTGGAATGCAAGAGCTTGGCAAAGTCACCAGGGCTACATCTTGAAATTATTACATATAGGAAAAATGAAATTATATAAAATTTTATACATAAAACATAAAAAACTCTGTTTTTCCTCAAAACAGAGTTTTGAGGAAAAATCAATCACTGAGCATGTGATTTGTTAGTGTCGGTCTTAAGCCCTCCATCAGTGATCAATTGCTCTTTGCATATGCATAATTAGGTGTCTCATCAGTGTCAATTTTGCATCCCACTAGGCATGCCATAACACTGAATGG
>APFE031543860.1:0-20790 GCA_000404065.3 Pinus taeda
GGCTCCGGCCGCCGGCAATCCCTCCGCCACGCTCCCCTTCCTCCGCTCCGCATTCACCTCTGGCTCCGCTCCGGGATTTACTCAATCACCCTTGGCCACCCGCTCTGCTGCTCGCCAACCAGGTTTGTTCCGCCTCCCCAATTAGAACCTGTGTTTGCACCCGCTCTGCTCGCCAGTTTGAATCGATTCGGCATTCGATCCAGTTTCAACGGCGTTCTTACAGATCTACTAATTGATTTCACCGGTAAATTTCTTCCTTCAATTTTATTAATTTTGCTAGCCTTTGAAAGTCCATTAATTTTCCTGGTCATTGAAAATCCGTTAGGTTTTGATCTCCGTGCCCTGTTTGCTTTGGAAAAGCGTCCTCCTCTTTTTCTGGCATCCAAACTGCTTTGAATCCTTTTCATATTGAGATGCCCGGGAGGAAATCAGAACTTTCACGGTATTGGCGTGTTAGAGAGCTGACAAGTCGGTTTGTTTGAAGTTTCTTAAAGAATTTGCGGCAAGAAAATTCAGACAATTTCCACCAGTGATCAAGATCTGTATACAGAAATTCGAACAAAATAAAATTAACGGCGGATTTGCCATAGAGATACTGAAATCTTGGATTTTTGAAAATCTACTGAGATCAAGCTGAAACACGAAGTTTGTTTAGGGAATCGAAATCGGACCAATGAAATCTTGGTATTGTCGAATTTGCAATGGATTGAAATTAGAATCAAAAGCCTTGCGGCTTTCTTGGTGGCAGCTTATTTTGAATCTTGATTTTATTTTATTTCTATCACGTAATACTGTTAGATTTATCCTGACAAAGAATTTGGAAACAACGGCGGGGGATTCGAACAATGTCAATTTGCTCTCATAAACAAAGGAACAAATTCTTTTATGAACTTCTGAAAAGTATTCTTTTTTACCGGAACAGAGAACCTTACAAATTTCATTTAAGGAATTACTTCACTTTTGGTTGCACAAAGTGAAAGTGGATAACAACGTACATTATCTAGGGACAACAGCCCCCCCTGAAACTGGAAAACACCAGCCTGAATGGAAAGACTTTCAACTGTGACAGGTTGACTGTCTAGAAGTAGCATGCAGGGTTGTGGACACACATTTCTATGATAACAGGCTGCATATATCACCATGGACTATATTGAAAACTTTTTTGGCTCTCCAAGCCTTTCCTCCTTCAAAAGGTCAATATGTGGTATTTCCCTGCCAAAAACATACCTCACAATTTGGTTGTTTCTTCTCATGAACATTCCAATAACTATTTTACCCTTTGCTGGTAAAAAGATACTGATATTTCAAATGCACATACCTTTGGTGCCATAGGTTGTTGCCACTTCACATGCTGGTTGCCAACCAAAGTATCTGATTCTGTCACTTCTTCATCAAAATTGTCTATAGACTTTGTTTCTTGATGCTTGTTGCAATCCTCTTATTGTTGATTGTATCAATCACAAAACATCTTTCTCCCCAAAGTCACATTTAAATATGGACAATGTTTTATGTTCTCACTTACCAAAAGCAGATTTTTACTCCAACTGAAAATGTAAAAGATATTATTAAAAATGAGGGTCTTGTCATCTTGACTTGCTTATTTCCACATGCTTTGACAAAGTGATCTCTCTCTTCACCTAAAATCATCATCTATTACTCAGCTTTGTCTTCCACAAAGTGAACAATCCAATGACAGTTAGTGCTGTCAATGCGTGATAGAGTAGGAGGTTGGATTAGATGACAGTCACCTGCATCATATTTTTGCAAGGGAGGCGCTCAATCATTCCTGGAAGATGCAAACATTTTTCAGAAATTTTTATATGAAGTTTCTGAAATATCTGTAAATTAGTATGTGTAATATTTAGAAAATCTTTGTATATTGGGGCTGTCAGGAATTAAAAGTTGTCTTCGATGTACACTTGTATTCTTCTCAGAAATCACCTAAAAATCTCGAAATAAAAAATACCTTCGTCTCTGCTAGATAAAAAGTCTTTCCTCTTTGGATAAGTCTTCCTTCTCTGGATTTGTTTTGGAATAGAATCTTGCATGGACAGGGCTATCTCTTCATGTCCAGGCTTCCTAGATTTTTCTTTGGAGAATAAGGAAACCAAGCATGCTCTGAAACATGGGGAGAGTAATGGAACGAGATATACATTAGAAGATTATAATCATGAGAAGGCAGAGGAGTGAATTCAATGGACCTTGAGTGCAGATGTTGAAAATAGGTACAACTGCAAAATTTGTTGATAGCTTTTGTCGGAGGAATATGTGGTGGCAACGAGATTACTATCTATGAGTGAAAGAAACAGGGCAATCTAGAATGGAAGCTTCAACCTATTCATTCAACCTGTGCAGAGTGGCCAGCTTAAGTGAACATTAAATAAAAAATTGTTGTAATGGCAATGCAAATTTGGCTACCACTTTAAAGCATCATTTCCAAAGCTATCAGCAAGTCGAATGCTATTAGTTTAACATTTATGTGATGGCAGCAAGATTATTGTCTATGAGTGAAAGAAACAGGGCAACCAGGAATGGAAGCTTCAACCCGTTCATTCAACAATTACAATTGGCTTCATGGGACCATAGAGCAAGAGATGAAGTTGGCTTTCCAACTTTTGCTTTGGAAAGTAAGGCCACCAAGCATACTCTGAAACATTAGAAGGAATGGAACCAGATATATGTTTGCATATTACTTTGCTTTGGAAAGTAAGGCCACCAAGCATGCTCTGAAACATGAGAAGGAATGGAACCAGATATATGTTTGCAGATTACAATCAAGACAAGGTAGATGTGTTAACTTTATGGATCTTGAGTGCAATAGTTGGAAATACGTATAACTTCCATGCTTCCTCGAATCCTCCATCCACGGAAATCCCTCGAAGAGAAGGAGATGCTTCTATACTTTTACATCCACTGGGACTTGAACAATCATACCGTTGATGTGTGTCATACTGCATTTTGAGTAAAATCCTATATGTATAGTAATTAAGCTAACGTGTTTTTCTTCATGATACCTTGATTTTTTCTATTTCTTCTGAAGTCATTCATGTAACACAAAGGAGAGGTAATGAGTCAAGTATGAAGAGAAAAAAATCGCCTAAAAAAGGTTTTTTTTATCAGATGACTGATTGTAGTTAGTAGTCTATTGGCTTAGTGTTTAATATTTGACTTCTATTTAAGTTTGCCCTGATGAAAATCATCAATCTAGCATATATTAAGCTTAACTCTGGTTCTATTCAAAGTAAATGTATTGAATAACATAAACACAAACATGTTCATTGAATATCACTTTATTCTCATCCTACAACAACATTTAAAGGCAATAAACCCATAGGCCATGTGAATAACTTGGCTTGAATAACTTGGGATCGACCCATAGGCCATGTGAACCCTTTTGCTTGTTTTGTGCTGAAACTCCACCCTTGACCTAGTCTTGTTAGGCTTGTGAGGATGAATTTATTTTGTACAAACCTCAAGGGGTATTTAGCTTAAGGCCCAGGTAATCCCAATTCCCCTATATATTAAAAAAAAAGGAGTTCAAAGTGTGTTCCAGTGACTTATTTGAGACTCCATTGGCCTGGGTAGCCTTAGGATTGAACCTTTTTGCTTGCTTCACACTCAACCTCCATCTTTGACCTAGTTTTGTTAGGTTAGGGAGGGTGAATTTATTTTGTAGGAACCTCAGGGGGTATTTAGCATTAGGTGTCCTATAGTCACTTAATCCCCAAGTTATACTAGGAAGCCTCCCTTGTGGTGGCTAATTGTCACCACTAAAATAGAACAGAGATTAGTTACTAAGGTGATAGTGGTAACACTCTTGTTGTGTCATCCAACTATCTTGCTTGGTTAAGGCTTTGCACCAAGGTGCAAGACTTCGCAGCAACAAAGCCTATGAGACAATTCCCTATCTCTATAGTGGTTTTTCTTCCACATATTTATTGTAAATGATGATTGTGTTTAAAACATATTTCCGTCTCAACAGGTACTATAGATATTTAGAACTATGTTGAAAATCACTACAAAACACTTTGGGATATATGTGCACGCATTATGTAAAAAGATTATATCTATATTTCAAATTAGAAAGGTAATGAAATAGGAATTTTTTCAAACATCTAGTATCCAATCCAGATCACTATCATTTGATTATTTTCACAATGTTTGAGGTTGGAATGGTTGAAGCATTGAACTTGAATAACCCTTGGACACTTATATAAGATGACCACCAAAATGAGAAGAAAAAAGGCAGTAAACACAAGGATTGGAGCCTTGAAATGTCACATTTCTTTGTTTCTTTGTTTGTTGACATGGAGACTTTGCTTGTGGGAATTGTATTGAAAATACAAAAGTTATATCATTAAGACCCATATCAAAACCTGTGTTTTGACCAGCAACTTGTACAGATTCAAATTTAGATTTAATATGTGAAAAAAAATGAAAATATCATTATATTTCCACTAATCAATATCTATTGTAAAAACTAAAAATACATTCCCGGAACATCCTCAAAATCCACCCAGAATATCTTGGGTAAGGGTTTTGTGGAGGGGGGTTGCACTCTCTGTGCAACAGATTATTATTAGTTTATCTCACAAGGAGCTTACGCTTAGAAAACGAAGAGGATAACAGTTACTCATCACTATTTGCCAATAATTACAATGAGAGAATCAAGGTGTTGTACAGTGCAGGGTGGATGTCCATGTCTGTGTATTTATAACATTAATAAATATTATTAAAAAAACATATTTTTCCAATTATCATCACGTTAAAAGAAGACTGTATTTTTTGAATAATACAGAATAAAGTAACAAATATCCATCAGTATCAGTAGGTTAAGATGGATATTTATCAAGTGTCAAGAATGATTAAGTTAAGATGGATATTTATTAAGTGTCAAGAATGATTAAGTAAAGGCTACCTGCAAACATCAAATGTTTATTAAATAGTATCTGAAGATGCAAAATCTAATAAATCTGCGAATAAGATGTATCCATGCTAGTTACAAAGTCAAGTCAAAGTGAGAAATGTTGAAACAAGACAAAGGAAAAGTGGGTTACTTTGAATAGAAAACATAGTTGTTTAAAACACTCTCTTTGATAGCATTAAAAAAATGATCAGAATAATCCATCATACTCAAAGCCATTGGAACAATGCATATAATCACAGAAGCAGAAGATGACTTCAATTTAATTACCTCCCAAACACATACAGTCCTATAGACAATGCTGCATCAATGGCCATGTTAACTTTTAGCATCAATCACTCCTGATTTCTTTTTCTGTTATCCTCAGGTTTGAGCTTAAGTACATCTTGAAGGCCATGAACCCAAATTCATGTTTGTGGCTTGATTTGTGACTGTTTGTTCAATTTTTGTGTCTTGGCCTTTCTAGGATTCCTCTTTGAATCTCCATCAAAATGTAGCCTGTATAGGATTCCTCTTTGAATCTCCATCATAATGCCCTTCTTTTTAGACTCTAGGAATTTTCTTTATCCAAAACTAGTGCCCTCTTCTTTGCTTACAACTCATTCACCTATAATTTTGTGGCTCAATTAAAAACAATCACTTTTGTACAGGGATTCTAGTTTTTCCTCCACTTCCTTAAGTAATCTCTCCTTCTTATGTATTTTGTAAATTGCCAAATCAGTGGACCTGTTTAGTCCTTTTGAGGTTCTCCTCAAATTGTACGGAAGTTGATCCCTGAGAGAATCCATGCATCCTTTAGTTTCTTGACATATCTTTCCTCCTTAACCATTCAGGATTTAGGTTGAAGTGATGAGGGGTCTTTTCTTTATAGGAGCCAATTCTAGTATTACAAGGGAGTGGTCAGAATCCCCTCCACATAAGGCTGAATTTGGATCTGATAGCTTCATCTAAAAGGAGGTCTGATATAAGAAAATGGTCCAACCTTTTCATAATTCTATATACTCCAACCCTCTTATTTCTCTAAGTAGGGGAGAGCTTTATTACCTCAATAGCATTGGAGAATCCTCAGGAATTTCTATTTAACATGTGAAAATATATAAGTGGGATTTTGTTCCCCTTCTAAAACAAGTTGATATATGGGGTAGGGAGATTCTATGAAACCTGTGAGAAATGAAAGGTGGGATTTTTTTTACTTCATAAAGAAAATTGATATCTAGGTAAGAAGCATGTGACAATGGTCTTTTAATTTTCTTGAAGCTCTATCAGTACTGTGTGAATGGTGGTAGTTGGAATGTAGTGGTTTTCATTGGTTTTGATTATGCCTTTGTTAGATGTTTAAAGAGTGAAACTAACATAGTGGTTCTTCTTGATGATTATATTATACCTAAGTAAATCTGTTGGTTAATGGGTTGGATCTCTATTATTTTCTTCCATTGATTTCTTGGGTTGACTAATATGGCTTAGATGGTGTTGCAGTGTATTTCTAGTTTTTTGATTTTTGAATTTACTTTTTCATTATTCCCTGAGGGTTATATGAAGTAGAAAATAAAGTAACTGTTTTGCGGCCAGGCTATACTATTGCTTAGTCAACAACAATGCCTCCAGTGGAGAGCTACTTTAAACATGAATGCCACAAGGCACAATAGGGCCTTTTCTTTGTTCTAACACATCTCTTTTGCCACGGGTAGTGGAATGTGAGTGTAATGATTGCTTGCTATAAATTTCACATATATTATGGCAGCACCGAGAATAATTGAGGACAGACTACTAGTAGAGTTGTGATGTAAACATACATTGTAGAAAACCATTTAATTCAAGTCTAGTCCTACTTAGCAAATGGTCAGCCTAAAAAAACATGGCCAACATTCATTGGATTGCATCTGTTCATGTTGTCAAAGGAATCTTTCCTTTTAGGAATGCCTGGTTCAAAGTGAATGAGGAAAGAAGCAACATCTTAAAGGAAATGCTTGCATCCCAAATTTTTTGCATCCTTTTGTGCTGTTTATTTTTGTCATTATTGAGTGATTTATATTTTAGACTTCAAAAAAAGCATAAAAGAGGTTTTATATTTATATATGTATATGTATATATATATGTTGGATAACTTGCTAAGATTGAAATTTCGGTTTTGATGTCCTTGCATATTATTTGACCAGATCAGTTCAAAATGGGCAAGCGAAGCAAATGGCAATATATCATGGATCTTGAGGTGCAAGACCTCAAAGGCAAAATGACGTTCTCAAGTAGAGACTTGGTTTGGACGGAAATAAATAAAAAAAACAATAGTATTGATCGAGTTGCTGTAATCCCATTACGACGAGTTGCTGACTTTATCAAAGGAGAGGAAGAAAATCCTATTGCTCCATGTAAATTCATACGAAAAACAAAAAAAAAACCAAAAGAAAGAGCTACCGCTGCATTGCAATATGATATGTGAGTATTTAAAATATGTATTGTTTAAATCTTTTGAAACCAAGGTTATCTTTCTTTGTATGTACTAACAATTTAAATTTTTGGTGTAGTTATCATTGTTCATTTGGCCCAGAGGACAAAAGAGGAAATCTTTCAGCTAAACGAAGGACCTCATTTGTGCAGAAGAGGGGTTGCCAATGTCACTTTATTATGAAAGTTATGCATGAAATTCCTGATAGAGCAATATTAACTTTCAATATGTATGAACATGAAGATGGAGAAGGTTGGGCTTGTCATGGTCAATGTGACACTTCAGGTGAGACCAGGGCCTTGCATAGGCCAAAGCTTTCAAGGGACATTGTTGCATATGTAGAGAGTTGTTTCTTTTTGGGAGTGCCTATTGATGTAGTGTATAGAACCCACATTAAGAGACATGTTGACACCGATGTGGCAGCTCGAGATAGAGATTTTTTCTTATGCAGGAAAGATATTGTAAACATCTATAATAGGTTGGCAAAGGGAAATTATCAACTTCACAAAAAGGATGAAATGAGTGTAAACCTTTGGTATCAAAAGCATCGGGAAGATTTTTTCTTCTACCAAAAGCCCAATGGTGTGGAGGTCCCTTTTATAATAGGGATTCAAACAAAGTGGATGTTGGAGACAATGGTCAAGCTATCGCACAATAGCTTAATAGCCATGGATTCAACATTTAACACCAATAAATACGGGGTAACTCAGATGCCAATGACTTATGGAATATATTTATTTGAGTTGTATACATTCAAAATGATTAATAACTTGTATTTGAATTTATGTAATGTTGAAAATGACAGTATCAGTTGTATACACTCGTGGCATTTGATGAACAACAAAGCGGGGTGCCTGTTGCATGGGTCGTGGCATCACGAAACACATCAGATGACATTGCAATATGGCTGGAGCAGCTCATGCGCAAGTGTTTCCAAATCCGTCCTGATTGGAAAGTCAATGCTTTCATGGTTGATGATGCACTGGCTGAAATCAGTGCCTTGAGGTAACTTTAACATTGTCATGAATTAACCAAACTTGCATTTTTTCTAAAAATACCACACTAAAATGCATTGAATATGGCAGGAGGATCACAGGTTGTGATGTGATCTTATGCATTTGGCATGTACGGAGGGCTTGGTTGAAAAATGTAAATCAGTTGGCCACCAGCTCCATAAAAGCCAAGGAGATGTTCAGTGAGTTAGGTTTCATCATGAAACACACTCTCAATTATGAAGTGGAAGATGCAATCAATCAATTTTTTATCAAGTTTGCAGATGAAGAAAAGTCCTTAGACTATTTCAACAAAAATTGGGTCACTGGAGATAAGATTCGTAAGTAAACATTATTTTTTGTATTATATGCATTTTTTTCTTTTATAAAGGTGATATAGTGAGACTGACATCATTCTATTTGCAATTAGGTATGTGGGTTAAAGGTTGTCGGGAGTTTCCTCATGCAAATCAAGAGACCAATAATGCTGTTGAGTCATACCATTGTTACCTAAAAACAACATTTCTATCTGATAGAAGGAAAAAATGTGCCCGGAGGATGGATTGGTTACTGCATATGTTACTAACAACAGTTGAACCTTGTTATCGGTTCAAAGAAATCTTAAAAGAAGAAGGATTTCTAAACAACTACAAGAGAGAAAAGCAGCTAGAATCATCAATGGAACGAGCAAGAAAAATTATGGACACTGATTGTTGTCCTCATGAGAACATAACCCATGCTTATTGGGTGAGAAGTCAGACAGATCGAGGTAAAAAATACCTTGTCACCTGGTATCGTAAGGATTTTATAACGTGTGAATGTCCATGGTCTATCCGTGGAAACATTTGCAAGCATGCCATAAAGGTTAATTGGTTGTATTTCCACTCGGATAATTCAAATCCATTGCTTCATCAGCCTGCAGAGGATAACATATGCAATGAACCACCTGAGATCAATATAGAGCCTCAAAACCATGATGCAAATGTCGATGCTACTCTTATGGCCACAGATGTTGTTGATGCAGATGCCGAGGCACTTCATTTGGCAAGGGAGGAGTTGTTTAGCTATACACATCTCATTTTCAATAACCCTCCTACTACTTTGGAAAAGACAATCCAGTTGACTGGTATGCTTAAAAAAATGTTAGATGAAGCCAATAATTTGCACGTTACTGATTTTGACTTCACACCTGGATTGGGTTCTCTTGATCCATCTTTGAAGAGAAAGAAGAGTTTCCTTAGCCCCACAAAGAAAAGAAGAAGCAACAGAAAAACAGTGGTTTGGAAATTGATTTAAATGTTGATCCATCAGAATATGAACCATATGAATTTCGATACCTCAATAAGCGAGGACGTCATCGGCCAAATAATGTCATATCTATGGTTCCAGGTTAGTTTCATGTGTTGAATAGTCATGGTTTTAGATTTAAGTATTTAATCATCACTATTCTCTAACATGTGGTATGTTTATTTTTACAGCGATGCAACAATCCCCAACCATGGCGATAACCCAAGACCAAAGAGAGATGCAAGACCATCCAACCTTACCTGCCATGCCAGGTACATTTGACACTTTTTAATTGTGTGTGCATATATACCTTGATGCTCTATAAAATTTCTTTGTAATAACGTTTGACATTTTTCTAGGTAACTATAGAATAAGTGGAGAAGCATCATCTTCTACCATGACTGATCATCTATGGAAGGACTTGAACTCTAGTGGGAATCAATGAGGTATGCATAAAGAATAGATAAGTTAGGTTATCATGGTGTCATTGGGTGGCCCTTTATCATATGATAAGCATATTTATGCTTTCCCATTGTTATGTTGTTATGAAAATGCCTTTTTCATAATCTATTCATGGTCACTAAAAAATTTGCTCGCTGTCAAATAGAATCTCTTTACTTATTTATGTTCATGCAACATGTTTGATTTTTATACTTAAACATGTAGTTACTATGTTCTCATACCTACGTTCATGGTTCGATGTTTATTAGATTATAGATCTTTATATATTACATCTTTATAAAGTTTTGGTTAGATGATCAAAGGCCAATGAGGTTCGGACCTTATCATTGCATTTTTTGTTGTTGGATTTTTGATTCCTTGCCTCTAGTCAAAGATCTTATTGGATTTTCATGACTTCATCAAGCTGATTTTGCCTCCATGGAATAGTATATGATAGCGTAGTAGATTGTTATGTTATTTTAAACATGCCCTCTTCATGATTTGTTGATGTTCACTGAATGATGTTTTGTCCTTTTATGCTTGTGATAAAGTGTTAACTATCTTTTATGCTCTTGATAAAGTGTTAACTATCTTGATTAATTTTGAAAATGTTAACGTCGATACTCTTTTTTTTCAGGTTGTTCTACAGTTCTGCTTCCAACCAGGATTGTCCATGCATTGAACCTCAATTTTTATAGTTCAAGCTTGTTGGGAGGGGTGGTAACTATTATGGTTGGTTGGTTGGAAATTGGTTTGCTATACAAATATGTTTTGTTGTAAAACACATCATGGAAGTGATGGTCATGGTTGAAGTCTTGCATTTTATCTAGTCCATGGTTTTCCAACTTCTAGTTGTATAGTAAGTGAAAAAGTTGTGATAGATTAATTTACCTTTTGTATAAGCATCATTACATGAAATGATGGCCTGGAAGCACCAGGGAAGTATTATTCAATAATGTGGCAATTTCCACGGTCTTGAGGAAACAATTCTAACATTGTGTAATAAATTGAATATAATGAAATCCATTGCAGTGAATTTCTTGCTAGAAATCTGTTATATTTCCAAACTTTTGATGTTCAGCTCAACTCCATTTTGATATATTCCTTTTTATGTCAGTGAAGCAGATCTGTTGCAATCAATGTACTTATCATTCCAATGGTAGCCCCTTTAAATTATTAATATAACAATTAAATCTAATAAGGAAGATCCTTCCAAGTGTCAACTATATTCCATCTATGTTCCTCATACATGCTAATGAAAACACTGATTCATTCTTTGAAATATGCTCCCTTCACCATATTTCCGCTTTTGAACCAATCTGCTAAGGAAGTCATTTCTGGTAATTCTCTAACATGGAATGTGTCCCATAACCAATGGGGTCCAGAGATTTCTCGTCTCCCCATCCCCAATAGACAATATTTTGGAGATAACAAAGTAGCAAGTGATCAACAAATGGGGGAGAGTTTTATTTGCCTTCTAGCAGTGCACACACATACAAGGCCCTTGGAAACCTCTTCTTTACTATTTTCTGCAGTAAGAACTTTCTCTTCAAGGACAAATGGAAAATTTAACTTTTGTCGGTGCTAATGATTTTTAGACTCAGACCCATTTAGCTAACGGATAACTGTAAGGGTTTCTATGTTTCTGCGTCTAGCATTTATATCCCTCAATGACCAAAAAGACAGCTTCTTACCCCTTCTTAGACTAGTGTTTTTTTCTCTCTCTAATATACACCTTTCTTTTGCTTAGTTCCCTCATAAATGATAAATAAGCAAGCTAATAAGGACAATGCAACCAACTTTACATTCTATTTCATTTTTGCATCACTCCAACCAAGGCAAGGAAAATCATTAACTTGGGTATGTTTGGGTATGATCCTATACTAAACATATATTAGAGCAGAAGGAAAGGACCTTATCAACTCTCCACTTGCTTTCAGTGTCAATCACCATAGCGAGAGCCATAATACCTGACATTGGTGAAGACCCAATAACAATGGCCTCAACAACACATGTTTTTCACAAGTTACAAAAAGAAATGTAAAATGTGTCTAGCTCTCATTGGGAACAATTCCACAAATTCAATGGCCTACACTTCAAACTATAGTATAGGGATAATTGATTGTAAGAGCATTTCATCATTTTAGTGGTCTGTCAAACCTTTGGTATTTTTTGCAAGCGCTACCCGCTGCCAGTCTTATAACCTGTAACTAATCGCATGGTTGAAACTATTTTAATCGTCTAACATTAGAAATCAAAGGCCCACAAATGTACACGTAATGTGAGAGGGGAGTTGTTTCCAGGGGAGTTATTTCCAGAGGGAACGCCTTAAGGCGTAAATATGTACATGTGGCCAAGCCGCTATTTGTGTGGCAGTGGGAAGGTATAAGCATTCTCATTCTCACTTACAGGGTAGCGAACGGAGAAATTATATTTATCAGGCAGACCCCAATGCCCAACAATTTTCTAGAATAAAATAAAAAACATGATATGACCATTAAACTAACATTCAAGAATCTCACGAGGCCACAAAAGAACACCCCTTACAATGTGTAGAACTACAACACCCACAGATCAGTAGAGCTCCTCATCAAATATCCAAGATTATTGCCATGCACATTCCAGACCCATGTAAATACACAAAAACAAATTACCCATGCCTTTCTCATACAGTAAATCGAACTATCTTATCAGAAGAGTTTTATATTCTAATTCCCTCAATACAAATACTATGCATGGAAATAATATTACTTAGTCAATATATATTTTTTATTTTTCTTTATAAATAAGATTATGATTAGTTCCTATAAAAGAGTTTAATGATTATGATTTGCTACTGTGCAAATTATAAAAATAAAAAATCCAAATAAAAGTAATTTTAAAAATCAAATTTATTATTCTTTAATTGCTTTTGCTTTTGTTTAAGGTTAATGGTTGTAACTATTTATACCAGCAGGACTGTAGATCCAAAAATAATTGAAATAACCATCTTAACTACTGTGCCTTCCTCTGCTGTCATAAATGAATGTGGACAGGCCCAAAAGTAGCATCAAATGAGGGCAAAATCAGCACCTTTCCTCTGCTGTTAAGTTATCCCTGCTATTGGTTATAACTCTCATCACAAGCACGCCCAATTTCTTGTTGTAGATACTGTGTTTGGGCTTCAAAGGAGTGCCCCATATCCTGATATATCTCCTCAAAAGAACACTCGAACTTCTGAACATAACCCACAGCGACATACTTATACTGCAGTGCCCTATCTTATGCAAATCTGCCTTGTAAACAATGGGAAGCATGCAGGAACGTGGCACAAATGTCCATGATTGAAGTGGCCACAAATCGGCTTTGATTTTCCTTGAAAGATATTATCATGAAAGGTACTTCGAGCTTTCGCATCCTTGGTAGAAGTAATGAAGGAACTTCCTTACATTTATTTTTACTATGCACTTAATCAATACAGGTGTGGAAAGAAGTTGAACATCAGACCTCACTTCAGCATTTGTGGGATAAATTGATCCTAGAAGATTGCTTTCAAAAGCACTTTAATAGAAGAGAGCTGAAGGAAATTATACCACTTCCATACTTGATTACTTGGGGAATCTGGTCAGTGAGGAATGCTAGGTTTTTTGCGGATGTCTAAGTGCCCACTTTCAAGGTTTCATTACAAGCGATTTCATTGTTTTCTTCTTATAAGCCTAGTATACAACCAAAACCCAGTCACATGATTTTGAACAAGGATTATGCGTGGAGCTTATTTGATGGGGCCTACCAGGGTCCAGAACACTTCTGTAGTCTGGGTATTGTGTTATTTACTGCTAAGGATCAGAAATTCACTAGTAAGGCATATATGGTTATTGGTATTAAAAATCAAGCTGAAACTAGAACATTATTTTTCCTATTACAATGAGCTACAAAGAAAAATATACTGCAACTACAGGTTTTTGGGGACTCTGATATGGCTATCAAAAGGATGAACAATCACATCCAGGTCCACAGTTTGAGCCTTTCAGAGTTGGGAATACATACCTCTGGTCATTATCAGATGATTAGTTTTACTTATATTTAAAGAACTGAACAGTTTTGCCAATTCACTAAGGAAGCTTTGCATTTGGCTCAAAGTTTTCTTGTTTTAGATGAATTTACTGAGGGGCATCTAGTTTCCTCAAGGTCTTGTTACATTTTAGACTTCTGATCTTATTTGGATGGTGATCTGTAACATGTCAACTGATGATGACATATTTTGATATAGAACTCAATTAGATATTCAAATTTTTGGAACAGCTTATGTAAAGGAAACTGATTAGTCTGAGTTTCAACGAGTCTCTAGTCTTCACAACAAATCTGAGCTCTTCAATAGGAAACTGATCACATGAATTGAGGTTAACATATGAGCTTATATACTTTCCACTGTGTGAGATATGTCACATTTCTACAATTCCACAATCCAAGCTTGATTAGGACTATCCGAGGGTATCACAGTGGCTTATCAGAGCTTCTATTTCTCTTGCCAATCCAGGCTTCTCATGGATTTTGATCTTGAGATTCGGGCCTATAAAACTGATTTCTCTCAAGGTTTTGAGCCTCACATATATTATTGCAATTCTATATCCAAGCTTCTAACAAGTCCTAGTTTGAAAGGAGCATAATAGTATTTTCCCAAAAAAGTATTTGCTTTTATCTCCTCGGCTTATGTCATGCTTGTATCCCTCTTATCTGTCTTCTTGCAATGTTCTTCACTGAGGTTGATGGGAGGAATGACCAGTTCCATCTTATATTTATACTAGTTTTTACCTTTAATGAAATGACACGTCACTTGGCCAAGGAACATGAGCCTACATAATTCATTTTACCGATACTAATTTTTCTAATTTATAAATTCAATTTCTCTCAATCTAAGAGGAGTTAGAAAGCGAGTAATAGCTCATTCGAAAGGGGAAAGTGTCCTCTACAAGATGGTGTCATTTTCATCCTTAACTAATATCAGTATTCTATCAGTAAAATTATATTTTATGAATTGTAATCATTATTTTATCTGTGGCAGACTTTAGGATTTTATCATTATGTTTTCGACAATGTTTAGGGCTTCCATATTTTTAATCTTTTTGGCAATATCCAAAGATGAGTGTTTCTGCACTTGTTTACTTTATTTATTAGGATTAGGGCATCTTCAAAGGCATCATGGGCATCTAGGGCTTCATTGATATATGCATTCATCTTGGATGAGTTTATGATATATGTGACTGCTGTTGCATATATCTCTAGGTTGTTAGTTTTTATCAACCATGGTTTTCTTTTAAAAAAATATAGAAAATATTACTATGGGTATGAAAAAAGTTTTACATGCTTTTATGAAGTTTGAAGCTTATGATTCTATGAAATTAATGTTAGATATTGTCATGCTAGAACAGTAGGCTAACCCTTCTCAGTACAAGGCCCAGTTATTGATTATCCTAACAGATTATTTCTTCTTCCCATGGTGCAGTTAGGCTATCAATTAGCACTATTGGGCTAGTTTGTATTTCATGCCAATCCCATAACAACTTTCAGATTATGTGTATAAACAACATATAACTGATCTGAGCATTCCCACTATTGGAATGGCGGATGTCATTAATGAAGAGCAGTTTAGTACATTATAAATAAGTGAATGAGCTAGCACAGTAGGTTAAGACGTGGTTGGTGAAAGCCATTAGGCATCTGCATCAGCTAACCTTTCATAAGAGCAGAGTGGAAAGGAGCAGAATTAGGCATTCCACTTTTCACTAATCTAATATGGCTATTGGAGTCTGCAATAACTAAGCTTTCATAAGATTGGAGTGAAGAGGAGAAGAGCTGGGCATTCCACTTTTCAATAAATCAGAGTGGAGAGGAGAAGAGTTCGGCATTAGAAATACTCAATCATATTTTTGTCTGATGCCTATTCCTAGTGAAACTTACTTATTATCCATGGATAACGGGGTTTAGGTTTACCTCAGAAAATTCTATTTTGGCATACTGATAGCAGGAATAGACTATTTAATAAGGAGCAAGATTTCTGTATAGATAGTGTGCCAATTCAGTCAATTTTATGTTTAGGTTCATTACTCATGAAGTCTGGCTCCAATCTCTCAAAAAGATTAAGTTTGCAGTGACTGGTATCAGTAATTTCTTTTTGTCTAAAACCCGATTCAATGTTTGATATCAGACTTTTCAACTATTTTATGGTCGGAGCAGGTTATGGCAAGGAAGTTAATGGATGACCTATTTTATGGCCAGAGCAGGTTATGGCAAGGAAGTTAATGGATGACCTCAACAAGGACCAACCTCTCTAGCTCTTGCAATTTTTTCAAGGGCTAATGCATGTTGGTCCCTCCTCAGCCCCTTTAAATATTTTCAAGGTTCATGGTTGTGGAGCTATATGCATGTTCTGGCTCTAATGCATGTTGGTCCCTCCTCTAGACCTCACAAATTTTTCAAGCTTAGTTCATAGTCATGGAGCTACATGCATGTTCTGCCTCTGAATAAATTGTTTCCTGGGGAAGCTCTTTCTCGTAGTGGATGTCTTTAGGTTCCTTATGCCGTAGCAGATTTCTCCTGAGTGACATTTTTCTTCTCCAATTTAAGGTTGTTGCTATTGAAATACGCATTATGAGATGCTGCCTCCAGTACTCGGAAGCTTTCTGTCTTGCAATTGCAGAAGGTAAGGTTGTTGCTATTGAAATACGCATTATGAGATGCTGCCTCCAGTTCTCGGAAGCTTTCTGTTTTGCATTTGCAGAAGGTAAGATTGTTGCTATTGAAATACGCATTATGAGATGCTGCCTCCAGTACTCGGAAGCTTTCTGTATTGCATTTGCAGAAGAGACTATTGAGACAACATCACCATCTGCAGAGGGGACTACTGAGACAACATACACTGGCAAAAAGGATTATTGAGATAAAATAACCATTTGCAGAAGGGATTACTGAGACAGCATAGTTTTGCACAACTTGTTATCTTCAATCCCAGAAGAAAAATAGCGAAAAAGAAAAAAACATCTATTTTCAAATATTTTATGGCAAATTTCACTCCAAAAAATTCTTATTTTCATGACCACTAGGATTCGCCCTTTCCCTGCCCAAATTCATGCTTAACATTATTTTCCTTTAAACTGTAAGCATCACATATATGTAAATAATGTGTAGTCTACCATGTATGCTATTAAGTTTTTGCATTAAGATGAATCACATCAGTTCCTCATTTTCCGAAGAAGTTAGATAAAAATGTCATAGTGCACAATGAAGTAGTGTCAAGTTAGTGGTTCAGGTCATTAATTGACAAGAGGAGGATCATCTACAGCACTATATCCACGTATATCTTACAACATTCCTAATCCCAGAGGGCACTGAAATTCCAAAACCAGATCGGTTAAATTAGAGGTATGAGCTATAAACATACAACCATATAGCCAGATGTTAATCTTAAACCATGAAACTACTTTGTGCAAAATAGAGGAAAACGACAAGAAGGCTGCATCCATAAAGCTTATCTAATGGCACCTGGAAAACACACTTAAGAGAAGACTTTGCTCAAGAAATTGCATAGCATTATTTAAAGCAATAGAAACCATACTAATATTCTTACAACAAACTAACAAATGAAGGAAATCCTCACTGCTTGAATCAAGCCAAAATCCATTGTTAATTATGAATCAATCACCAAATTCCACTTATAAATGTACAGATAGACACCATATTCATTTATATCATATGAGATTGATTGATCACCATAAGTTTCAATCTTATAGCATCAACAATAATTTTCCTGTCTTCCTGACTTGAGGAAGATTCAAACTTGATACAGGCAAAACCAAGTTTTTGTGAACTGAAAATTCTTCCTTGGCTTTCATATGACAAGAGTGGAATCAATTCATGGCATACTTTTGAGTCCATGCTCTTGCTGTCTCCTCATAACGAAACCTTTGGCTCTTCTATATATGAGCAATTTCAGGAACAAGAGGATCATCAGGATTTGGGTCAGTCAGAAGAGAGCAAATTGACAAAAGGACCTTAGAGATTGTCAGTGCGGGACTCCACTGTTCCTTGAGGATATCCAAACAGATGCTACCATTGGAGTTAATGTTTGGATGATAAACCTGATTCAGAACAACATGGTGCTACATTAGTCTCATGAACAACTATTCGCATTATGCTATTTGTGACAAGAAACATTTTAACACAAAAGACCACCAAAAGGCTGACATTTCAAGATCACCCACAAATATAAAGGTTCAACTAAATTCACAGGATCTTTCTCTGCTACAAGTTCATAAAAAATTGAAGCGATACTAAGTATCAGCTAATCTTCATAATGCAAACAGATGACAAAAATTAAGATTTAAGAGCTAAACAAATTACAACAAACTCAAGAAAATTCCTAGAGTCTAAAAAGAAGGGCATTATGATGGAGATTCAAAGAGGAATCCTATACAGGCTACATTTTGATGGAGATTCAAAGAGGAATCCTAGAAAGGCCAAGACACAAAAATTGAACAAACAGTCACAAATCAAGCCACAAACATGAATTTGGGCACATCCTCCAGGTATTAACACCAAGATAATGCTTACACAGCTTTTCAAGATGCGGTTTAAAATGGCGAAAGCTTCGTTGGGAATCAAGTTAAAGGGGAATATAACCCTGAAAACACCAGTCTGAAGAGAAAATTTTCAGAGACCAGAGGTTTAGTTAGTGACTCCAAAATTCTCATCTTTTATCATACCTTAAGCATACACACTTGCTAAAGGTCCATTGAAGCTCACTTTGTACGGGAGCTTAGGCAGAGGATGAAGGAAGTCCAGCGATCCTTGGGTGAAGCAACCAAAGATTCTGACTTACCCAGAAGGTAGATTTACTGTTGATAATTCTTTGAGGTTTGAGACTTGAGTGCATTTAGTGATCATGCAAGCTGTAGAATTAGAATTCTCATACTAACTTGATGCCTTGTCGTAGTGTTGTATCAGTTTGATACCAAAAAGGATGATTGGTTTTCTGAACTAATACCAAATAGGATGATTGGTTTTCTGTCTATTAGCATTGTCATCAATATATGCAAATTCGTATTCCAATTGCTAGGTTACGGTGGTTGTACAAATCTTGATTTCTTTAAGAAGTAACAAGTATTGGTTTTGTTTTATTGGTGAAGTGCTTCTGAAAGGATGAAGACCATGGAACGTACTTTGGCTAGAGGCACGCAATTGTATAATGACTGTTCTGCTATGGTAAAGAGGCTCCGGGCCATGGTGCACTCTACAGAAGAACAAATTCGAGTGCACAAGAGGCAGAGTACATATTTGACTCAGCTAGCTGCAAAAATCCTTCCAAAAGGCCTTCATTGCCTCCCTATGCGCTTGGCTACGGAGTATTATGCCCTGAATTCTAGCGAGCAAGATTTTCCACACAAGGAAAAATTAGGTGACAAAGCTCTCTATCATTATGCAATATTTTCTGACAACGTTCTTGCAACAGCAGTGGTTGTGAACTCTACTATATTTCATGCTAAGGTAGATTCCTCTATCCTTGAGATTTACACTACATCTGAAGGAAACCTCTTAGTTCTGTTTGAAGGTTAATATAGGCATTATTTATTGGCTAAGATGTAATTTTTTCTCTATGCAGGAGCCAGAAAAGCATGTATTTCATTTGGTCACTGATAAGCTAAACTATGCAGCAATGAAAATGTGGTTCTTGGCTAACCCCCCAGGGAAAGCAACAATTCAGGTTCAGACCATTGATGACTTTACATGGCTAAATTCTAGTTATAGCCCAGTTTTGAGACAGCTTGGCTCTGCATCTATAAAGGATTATTACTTTAGGTCACATCGTATGAATGCAGATTCCAATTTGAAGTATCAGAATCCAAAGTATTTGTCTATCCTTAACCATCTTCGCTTCTACCTCCCTGAGATCTTTCCAGAGCTCGATAAAGTCCTCTTCCTGGATGATGATATTGTGGTGCAAAGGGATTTGACCGAGCTTTGGAATATCGATATGCAAGGGCGGGTAAATGGTGCAGTGGAAACCTGTGGAGAAAGCTTTCATAGGTTTGACAAATATCTCAATTTTTCCAACGTACTCATTGCAAAGAACTTTGATCCAAATGCTTGTGGATGGGCATATGGAATGAATATATTTGATCTGGAAGAATGGAGGAAATAGGGAATAACAGGGATTTACCATCAATGGCAAAATCTAGTAAGTACATGCTAACCTTCTACATTTTGCTTATTGCCTAATTTTTCTAATCTGTCCTCTGGATTTAACATTCTATATGTTCTCCGTGTTGTGTTCATCTCAGAACAAAGATAGACAGTTATGGAAGTTGGGTACCCTGCCTCCTGGGCTGATCACTTTCTATCACCTGACATTCGTCTTGGATAAATCTTGGCATGTTCTGGGTCTTGGTTATAACCCTAATGTTGATTCAACTGAAATTGAAAGAGCAGCAGTGATACATTACAACGGCAATATGAACCATGGCTCGATATAGCCATCCCTAAGTACAGACATTACTGGACTAAGTACGTGAAATATGATCACATATTCTTGCAGCTATGCAATATCAGTGAGTAGATTTACTAGAAGATTGTTTATTATTCCATGAACTTTCACCAAGGAACCTGTGCAGTGCCCTTTGTTGGTTGCCACAAGAATTGTGGAGACTTAACCTGTAATGGTAAAACCTGAG
>APFE031543877.1:16451-52743 GCA_000404065.3 Pinus taeda
CCCCAGACCCCCAGCCGTGGGGGATTGCCACCCGAACCCCCCGGGGGGACAAGTCCCCCCCCACCCCCCCCGCGCGTGGAGGGGTGTACAAACTTCCTGGGTATACATCCGGCTGAAACAAAGACCTCTAAACAATCATGCTCCATACTCAACAAGATTGCTTGAAAAGAGTTGTCTAGGAATTATGTTTTAGACATGTAAATAATGGTGTACTGATCTTCGATGTCATTTTTTAGTTTCTTAATGTGTTTCACATGTGTTTATATATCTTATCTTTTTAACATAAAGAAGCCAAAACAAAAATCATCCCCCTCCAACCTCAACAAAGACATAATCATAGAAAATCAATGTGATATGGTGCATTTCAACATTTCCATATGTGTTCTTCCACTTTCACCACACTATTTCAACAAATTTAATTTCTAATTCTTTACTTGCTTAATTCACTGTATTCCCTATTAGTTTGTGCATATCTCTATCTCCTTCGTGCTTCTATGAGGGAATTTGATCGTCCTAACAACTAGCTAGATTTTGATAACACAACCATCTCACACACACAACCCTCTACTTTACCAATACCTTCCCCTTCCCCCCTCGCCACCCCTCACCTTTTGATTCCTCATGCCTCCCACATCCACATCCTTGTTTCCTACAACGCTACCTCTACATCACTCCAAATTCATCTACACTTCTATTGACATGTCTTTGCACCCTTTTGGTGCAAATGCTAGTTGTATTCATGTTGAATGAAATCAAAAAAGAAGTTGAACTTGTCCCAAAGCCTTATTTATGTAAACCACAAAAACTTCACAAATTAACATATATTTTCAATCTATTTTTTATATTTTAATGGATTCGACTTATTTTTTCAAAAAGGAAAAATTATGAAATTTCTTGATTAAGCTCCTACTTTTTCATATGTATTAATGTAGTTTTTGCAGGAGAATCAGTCCATGAAATCTTACGTGTCAAGATGCATCATTGACACTTTCATAGTGCATATTGATCTCTGAGTAATAATCATATAATAAATTAGAATGCATTGTGCTGACCTCCTATGACCTCATAATAAAGAAATACAATGGTTCCCAACTTTTCAATATGAAAAACTACATTTTGAAGTTATAAGTGATTATAGTCTGATTATTGTAACCACCTTTGTTAACTAAAAACAAAAACTTACTTTACTTCAGCGTATCAGTTTTTAGGCGACAACTCCTAGTTCCAGATCTATAAGATTTAGCCACTAGAGTGGCGCACTTGATGGTAACTAGTCAAGCTTGTCTAATTCACCAACAATGTTGTCAAGTTCTTTTACAGATTCTTCTTGAATACCCTCTTGGTGCCAAGATACTGCAACAACCCTTTTATTTCTTAGCGATTCACAATTTTGTACTAGTGATTCGCCATTTTGTACTAGTGATTCACCGTGATTTTACAAGATAATATTTTTGGTAAGAGATTCGCCAAAAAAAATATGTTTACATATTATATTATTAATAAAATCACCTTTCATTTTTCCTATGTATCATGGGGATTTTCCCATTTATTATACATATAAATTTAGGGGAATTTTAAAATTTTCCTTGAAGATAAGAGATTCAAAATAGACTCAATAGGCACAGCTTTTCATCTATCCCTCCTTCTAGCACCAGAATGTTGATGGTGTTGGATACCACCAACATACAGGAGATCACCCCAATATAAGGTCCCAACTAGACCTCACACCATTTGGTGTAGGAATCCCCTCCAAAATATGGTCTGGCTATCATTTACTTAAATATATGCCTTGGCTTTAGATGTTAGCATGAGAGAGAAGCGCTATTGTCCTTTTGAATGAGCAAGTTGGTATGCCTTTTGAATGTTCAATGATGTATCAAGTTTCTTTTACTACAGGGGGGGAATTAAGTGAGCCTCTAAGAGAGAAGTAATAGTACTACCCTAATGGAGACATGCATGAAAGAGAAAGGTTCATCTAACATCAAGTGAAATATTTCACAAGGATGCGACGATCATTATAAACATAATAACACATTTCCAACAAGGAGCATTGGAGTAACCAAAATAGTTCAACTAGTCCAATACTAATGAAAAGAAACATGAACCATAAACATTCAAATAATAGCCTTATAAACAGTCACAATCCATGTGTGAAAATGTTTTTGTGTGGAAAGCTTCAATATTAAGAAAAAGTCCCAAGATACATAAATGCAATGAACATCACTAGCTCCACTAATGGAGCGTTAGAGCCACTTCTTGCTCCCCAAAAGTACTAACTTTTTCTCTCTAATTCCTTGTGGGAGAAGCCAAGGTTAAAATTCCTTTACATGAGGAATGAGGATCTATTTATAGCTTGAGGAATTACCTTTCACATCCTCATGAATCTTGACTTTCCAACTTCTAGTGACCTTTGGACTTCTACAACCTTTGGGATTCCAAATGACTTTTAAAATTACATATGACTTTTGATATTACATGTCTTTTGGACTTTTGTGACTCTTTAGTTCACATATGAATCTTGGACTTCCACTTATATGTCTTTTACAATGATTACAATAATACATCATGACTTCCACATCATCATGGTTCGAAGCAGCAATAATAATTGTTAGTTCATTGTCATCTGCCTTTAGGGGGACTTCTTTGTCTAAGTCCGAGCTCTTAGACACATGGAATTTTTTTCCCCTCAATTCATTTTTAGTGGGTGTTTCCTCTTTCTATTGCTTTGTAAGTATAATATTTGTTGATTCAATACTCTTTTGGATTTTAACCATTGTTCTTGACAGATCCCCTGCTCCTCTATTTTTTTAGCCATTGGATTGTATTTTTTCATCTAAATTTGGGTTATGCTCCATGTGCTCTTCTTCTTCATTTTCAGACGTGTTGAGAAACTGCCAATCCATTAGCTTAAAATCTTGCTTCTTTTTCTCTTTTGGGGCCCTTTTTTCTAATGGGAAATCGTTCTGTAGGTTTTTTGTTTGAAAACAGGTTCAACACCTAAATGTCATATTCTCATAATATAGGGCATGTAGCCACTAAAATGTTTTCATATTTTAAAATAATACTATCAGGTATACCTTTTCTAAGGTCTATCTCTACACATATTCTAGAAAATGTGAAGAAACCTTTTGTTGTTCTGTCCATGTCCATTTCTTTTTAATTCACGTAGTGTATTTATGATATCCAATAAAACCTTAATATGCCAAAAGGGAAGAGGGAGGTTTTGTAACCTCACCCATACTGGCATCTTTGTTACCACCATATTGTGGCATCAAATTTTGGCAACCATGGGGTAATGAAAAGCCCATCTCCACCCAAAACCATGGTATATCATTTAAAAAAAATTCCATATCTTGTTATGTGACAAATTGTACTATGAAGAAGCCTTTAGATCATAGGTACAGATCATAGTTTGTGTTGAAAACTGCAGCAAGAATGTCTCAATTTGATTTTTCCTTGGTCAGATTGAGAAAATTCAAATTTCCACATCAGCAGACAAGTTGGATGCAGTTAACTTGTGGGACATAGCTTGTGTCGCTCAGTTTACTTAGTGAATTTGAGTTAGAGGGCTTAGAGTTCAGTTAAGCATGTGTGTTTGCTAATTTGTAACAATCAAGGTCAATTATTTCAAGTTTCTTTCAATTAAACTAGTTATAATTGTTGGAGGAACTAGTGGAAGCTCATTTGTGTAGTGGGACTTCAGTCTAACTCAATGATCATCTAGTTAACTGATCAATCACCCAAAAATAGCTAGTGCATGCATAGAATTTGAGTTCCCCAGATGTGGTGGAGATTCCAAGGAAGTGTAACATTAGTTGTAGACTAAAATTGAGTGTATAGGTGTTAACACGTAGTCATATGATCAACCTTGGGAATCGAACAGTCATTTTGGAGGAAATTCCTAAATAATAAGGGCCTAATTTCCTCATGAATTGCACAAGGAAATAGGTGCTCAAGTAGAGGCAAAAATTTGATAATTCAAGTTTAAATCTTCTTAATGAGAAGAGAGCTAGTTTATTCGCTTACAGTTTGAACTTAGATTGAGTTAGCAATTGTAATGCATCTCTATTCATCATATTAATACAAGAAAGCAAAGGAGTTTCTAGCAGATTGATTTCCCCTAGAAAAATAATGTGTGCATATGTGTTATTTCTCATTGCATTTTTGTGATTGATGTTCTAAATTGTGAATTTAATTCCATATAGTAGTATAGTAGGATTGTGTCTTGTGATTTTGATTAAAATTTCATGAACAGTTACAATTATACACCATAATTTCTATAGTTTGGTGTCTAGGAAGAAAACAACTATTGATATATTTCTTTAGGTCTCAGCAAAAAACCATTAAATCTGCATATTAATGAATTAGAATGGAGATCAACCAAATACGGTTTTACCTTTTGGGTTTTTACATTCATAGCTAGTACTTTATCCAATTGCTCAACTATGTAGGGTCCTGGAAAATTATGGATATGATCAACAGGAGCAGCAATATTTCCTTCAATAGCATCCTTGAACAAGACTGGATCATTAGGGTCTCTAGAATTTGGATTTGGGATCTAAAGCCTCTAGCTCCACCCCGGAGCCACAAATTTAAGATTATGGTAGAATCCCTTGCAACGCCATAATTTTTTAGTTGTAGGGAATCCTAGAGAAATTTTCCTTCATATAACTAAACTTGGAGTGTGGCTAGTATACCCAGATTATTTTGAACAATCTGCTTCTAATTTTCCACTAGATCCAAACCATGTATCCATGTTTATCAAAATTTTCAAGACGAATTTTATCAAATCCTTGTTAAGGCAAGTGTTAGTGTAGAAGGAAAAATGAGTTGACTATGTTTTCTAATTTTTTTAATTAAGTATTTTTTCTATTTAAACATAACAAGGGACATAAAGTGGTTAGTTTCTTACTCTAAAGAGTTGTAATAATCGAATGATCAACTAACTTATATTATATAGATTTTATATAAATAATAATTGATTTTATTAAATATAAAATCTTTGTTTTCCATGAACTACAATCAAAAATGATAAAAATAGACTTATAGATAACTCTATAGCATTGTGTAATTTGTTTAGAGGATGGAACTATCCATTTCATTGTGTTTTCCATGGCCTCTATAATATGTTTGATGTATTAATGTGGGATATTAGGAGAAATTTTTAAATTATTTATTATATTTTTTTAAAAATATAATTTATTAGTTGCATTAGGGGTAAGTTAGTTTTTATTTTTATTTTTTTTTTTTTTCGAATCAACTATAAATATAGTTGTTTTTCTCATCTTCTTTTATATATATTATTAAATTAAGATAATATGTTTTAAGTAAACAGTTTCAAATTGTATATAATAAATTAAGTAATTAATAATGTGGAACTCTTATTTAAAAACAATAATAAAAATAAAAAATAAAACACTCATAAAAATTGAGAAAAAAATGTTACTATAGTTTTTAAATTAAAACTACAAAAACCGTGAAAATTTATTGAAAACCCATAATTTACAAAAATAAATTGTTGTTTTTCTTATTGGTCTACCACATGCGAAACCATACTAGGGATTAAAAAAATTGGATGGAAATAGGAAATAGCTTGTGAGCTAAATGAGAGATTAACAACCTACAATGTTTAAAAGTTGTCTCTGGAGTGGGAAAACCAATTTACCACCAAAAAAAATATACACATAACTCTAGATTTCATGAATAAAACATCAAAATACTAGAAAATTAAAATCAAGAGGACAACTAAGTTTCCACTTTGTTTTGTTGAGCATCATTGGGTTGAGCACCATCCTTACTATTTGGCACTGGAGCTAAGCCTAGAAGTGATCCAACCTCAAGACAAGCTAGGTGTCCTTCAATATTGAGAAGATGTAGCTTTATGACATCTAGTTTGGATAGAATTTTATTTTGGTCATCCCTATGATTCATCTAAAACTTACCCAATAGTGTCTTCTACTACTAGTATATGTCTATTATATATAAATATTGATTTTTTCATTTTCTTGTATTCCCAGTGTTAGGTATCCAAGCAACCTGGTTGTCCAATAACTCTATGTTTAAAATACTTTTTTGTTCTTGTCAAAAATCAACTTCCATAGAATTGAGTTCGTCTTGAACCTCTAGAGGGGTCTACTCATGATACAGGTGATGAGCATCAGTATTGCAGCAAGATTGTTGCAACTCCTGGGGCTATCAACTTTACTTCACCAACCCAAGGTTCGTACAAACTTGGAGGTGACAGTGTTGTATACACAGTAGATGTAATGGTCTACTCTTTGTCACTTTTCAACTGGGGTGATAGACCACTAGCGTTTCTCAAACCAATCTTCTATTAACTAGAAGAAGCCTGACTACCAAATGGAGAAGGAAAATGTGTCCTTAATGAAAGAAAAGGAATGTTTCCTACTTCAAGAAATGAAAGACTGAATTGAAAATGCTTATAAAGTGACATGAACTCATCTAGATACTCATTTACACCTTTTGCTTGCAAAGAAACCTAGCTTAACCTTGTTTATAATATGGGATAATATAAATAATTAAGCATGGAATCTGATCTAGGAAGTATTATAACTGTCGCATGCACGTGCTAATTTAGAAATTGTAGAAAAAGATCTTTTTTGATGTTTTCATTTTATGAATGAAAATGCTAATCTTCACTTGTTCTTTGGTAAGGGAGATAGGTATGGAGGAAGAGGTCTAGACTAGTCTTAAGGGTATGGAAACCAAGTAGAGGCCTAATCTAATCTTATATGACAATTTTGCTAAATTCGGGCTCAAAATAGCCTGCCACATGCTTTCCTGTAATACTACTATAGAATGTCCTAGTTCTACCACAGGATGCCCTATTTTACTATAGGAAACAGGCCAAAATCTTAGGAGATGGTAGGGAAGGTGGAATGAAGTGTGGGAAAGGTATTTGATGGGGGAATAAGGCATGGAGAAGGTGAACAATATCCAAGGCTCAAACAGATGCTTCAAGATGGTTGGATTTGCTCAATGGAAATGGCAATTTTACTTACAAAGTAAGAATTTAGATTTAGGGTTTAGTGGACTTTGGCAACATGGGTAGATAAGGCTTGGATGAGGCAAATGAGATGAGGTCTCCCTGCAAATTAAAAGCTTCGGCAACAACTTACATTCTTGTCTCCAATTATGCACAAATTCATCTATACATGGGAAATATTTATTAAATGGAAGAAAACATAGTTATTACTATCTAATTGCTAAGTTCATGAAAGGAAGTGCTTTGAAACCAATGCAAAACTTAAGAGATCAAAAATGATAATTGCAAATCATCCTAAGAAACTCAAAGGCAATGACCTACTCATCAAGGAACCCTAGATCATGCAGTAAAGTAAGAAATATATTTTTGGGTTGTGTGAATGGAACCCTCAAGTCATGATCTCATTAGGAAGATGAGGTGAAAGCCACTATCACAAGCTTTTCTGGAGTGTCTTCTATCACTATGAGACCATTGATTTACTATCCACAAATGGAAACAAACTAATTAATCATCCAAATACTTCCAAATTAACAAAACCAAAATCACTTCAGGAGCTAACTATGAATGTAATCTAAGCATACATGTACAAGAAAAGGAACCTTTGCTGCTAGGGTTGGGCCCCAACCCAAGAACTTCAGACCTCTGAGTCAACTCAGTGATGGATCAAGGGAATGCTTCTCGTTTTCATTAAAATTTCAAAAATACATAAAAGTCATCAATCACAATGTATTAGCTCGAAAATGCCTCTTGGCCACAAAAAAAAAAAAAAAAAAAAAAAAAATTGAATCCTAATGAGGCTCTAGGCCTTCTTATTTATACAACTAAAGCTACCAACAACTTCCTTAAATTTAGGCAGGCTTGGATCCCAAACTCAAGATCATCTAGTCTTAAACTATCACTAGATTGGTTGCGAATGATCTTAATGGCTCGGTTGCTTGTAACTTTGAGTTGATGATATATGGTGGAGGAATCTTCAAGTGAATGAGGAGTTAAGGAGGGAGATCCAAGCTCCTAAAATCCCTCTTTCTTGTCTACTTCGAGTTATTGCACTTTAATTACCAAAAATTTGCTCCAAAACCTGCAATCAATGCACATTAGACCACAATACATGACATCTCATATTTACCCTTCTTATTAAGCAAAATATAACAAAACATGTAAACAAATGTGAGAAAAGTTGATTTCAATAAGCTGGAGAGTGGAATTAAGGTCAATATAATTTACCCATTGATTAGCCTCATCAACAGGTGTGCAGACGACTTTGTTGAAAAAGGAGCACACAAACCACCTACAATAACGCACCCTCCACCCATATGGAAATAAGCTTGTTTATGGTTCATGGCCATAGAGGGTAGGAAGTAGTGCACAAGGTTGATGGTTCACAAATTCGATAGCTAGGGTGAATAAATCTAGTAAAATATGTTTAAACCATCAAAGTAACCAAGCGGGTTGACGAAATCAGATAGAGAACACAAACTTCATATATTAACTCTTAAGAGGGCAGGAGGAAAGAGCCTAAAAGGTTGATAGGGAGGGCTAGAAAGAGAGGAGAAATGCAGATGATATACTTGGAAGATCAGGGAGATATTTGTGAGGAATAAAACAGGACAAATAACATCATCAAACCAGAGATAAAAAGAAAAAAATGTCCCCTATCAAAATCTCTGGAGACTGGATTAACACGTGTGAGATCATACAATAGATCCATGTGAGGTAATGTGAACATTGAGTGAGAAAGAGTGCATTAATTCACTAGGCTAGTTGTAATGTCGACACTAGTTATTGCCTGAGGGAAAGGTTATCTAACAAACCACCACCTAATGGTCCCCATTAAGCACCCCTATCAAGGGTTACAATAATTTATTTATTTTCAAAAGATAAGGTAGGCTGTTTCATTAATTTAAAAAGTTGGTTTCAAAGCCAAAACACGAACATTGGTCTACATATTTGATGATTACATTGCTTTCAAAAATCCACACCATTGCTAACCTAGTCTTATGACTAATATTACCTAATTTCTGATACACACACACACACACAGATATATGTGTGTGTGTGTGTGTGTGTGTGTGTGTGTGTGTGTGTGTGTGTGTACATTTTAAAGATTAGTTGCAACAAAATAGGGACCATTTTAAGACAAGAGATTCAAATAGTTAATAGAATTGGTTTTTTCTACTTTATTTGTCTCTGCAGCTACCTTGAGTTTTTACTTCTTTAGCTCGCAATTGGTTCTAGCTTCATCCATGGTGAATTGAGTCCCTTTGCTTGTGCTCTATTTTATTTTAGACACCCTGTTGTCCCCAGATGCCAATTCTGCACAAATTTATAACTGGAACATATCTACTTTACTCGACAAGAGATTAAGTCTGTTGTTGATCAAGAGCTGATAAGGACTCCTCTCTTTCTCTTTATCTAATCCTCTTTGATTTAGCACTATCATTAGCCCTTATAGCAATTCCATTAATTTGGTCGAAAGTTGGCACAAATAGGTCTGATCCCACGCACGAGAGGAAGACCCATACTCTAACATGACAAGGAAATGTTTTTCCACTATACGATTCTCAAGAGGAATCAATTGTCTCTACTTGCATGAGAGACTTATCAAATATGAAGGATTTGAATGAAGAAGGGAAAAAGAGAGCTGAATGTATCCTTGCAACCAGTGAATCCTCCGTTCGGAGGCAATGAAGTGCCTTGCATGCAAGCTCATATTTATGTTCTCGTTGATTTCCTGGATTTCCATGTGAATGATACGTCAATAGATTTGCATTAACTTCAATATATTTCGAATTGAATGAGGGAGAAATCCCAAGGCATTTTTATCTAGGAGATGAAGGATGTGCAAGTTGGCGTCACAGGGGGGACTTTGCATTGTGGGAATCTTGGATATGGATATGGTTTCAGAAATGATATGTTTGATCATGGTATGAAGGTTTTCCCCTGGATTCTTCACATTCTTGAAAGTTCTTGCATTTTGTTCCTTCAAAATAACCCATCAAATGGTCTCTGGAAGGAGGTTCCAAGGTCGATTGACTACCAGGAGAGGGGATATGCTTGAACGCCAATTATCCAGAGTGGTCTAAATTGAGGCCCTATTTATGTTTGTCGTCCTAAATATTTCAGTACCCCAATCCCAAAGGTTGTTGTTGTAGTGATAGGTGTTCAATAGGTGGTTGGTAGTCTCTTCTTGTGATTCACACAAAGGGCATCTGGAAGAACCTATGAAACCTCTTCACCAAATATTGCCCCATGAGAAAATTTTATCATGCATAACAAGCCAGAGCAAGAGTGTGATTTTGGTTCATTGATATCTTCCCCAGAGAGTGCTTCATATTTCATGTTGTTGCAGTTGATCATTATTAGCAATATAACCATAAGACTCCTTTAGTTAGAAGAGTCCTACATGGTTTTTACCCCATCTTAGCATGTCTTCCCCATGATCCACTTGAATTTGACACTCCTTGAGGAGATGATCAAAAGAATTCCAATCCAAATTTCCGGGTAAGGGAAGCCAATCCTACTTGTTCAACCATTTTCTTCATCGCTCACCAGGAGTAATAGGCTTCCAATAGTGGGCTACATGAAATTTCCCCTTTGATTGCATGGCTCTTTGAAGGGCGACATGGTGATTGTTGTCGAGGATTGGAAGTTGCTAATAGGCATCCTCCCAAAAGAGGGCATTTTCCCCATTCCAAATCTCCCATAAGTTGTGCCTCTAAATAACTTATTTGTTTCTCCATGCCTAGTTCCATATGGTCGAGCCTTGGACTTGACATAAGAGCCTAATGAGGTCTTTTTGGGTATTCTTGGGAGAGTATTTCTCATGCCAGAGTTGGCCGCAAGGCATGTTGGGATTATCCAACCATCTCCACCAGGTTTTTCCCCAAGGGATTTTCCTAAGAGTTTGGGATCACTAAGGCCAATCCCATCTACTTTCTTTGGTTTGCAGAGTTGATCCCATCCCACTAAGGCCCATTTCTTCTTCGTATCTGAGCCCCTCTAGAGGAAGCTTCTTTAGATGGTACGAATGGCATTTGTGAAATATATCAGTGCATCCAGAGCCAAGAATAGGTAAATACGGATGGCTTGAAGAATAGATTTAACTAGGATGAGTCACCCAGTAAAGTTGAGGGATTTGAAGGATCAGCTAGAAAGCTTCTAGTGCAACCTATTGAGGAGGTCCTCCCAAGTTGATTTCCTTAGCGATTTTTCAGTTAGGGGAACCCCCAGGTAATTCGAGGGAAGGGAATAGATTTGGATTCCCAAGATTCTAGTGATATTTATTTGAATGGCCAAAGGAGTGTTAAAGAAGAAAATTTTGGATTTTTGATGGTTAATTGAGGTTCTAGACACTTCTAAGAAGAGGTTAAGAATTCATTTGAAGGCTTCAGCTTTGTCAGTAGTTGGAACAACCATAATAAGGGTGTCATAAATGAATTGTTGATGGGTGGAAGTTGGGGATGAGTCATGTAGATTAAGACTAGTAAGGTTATTATTGGCGCTGACAGATTGAAGAGATCGGCTCAACCCTTCAACCATGACTACAAAGCGGAAGGGGGACAAGATTTCCCCCTATCGAATGCCTCTTGAGGGAGAAAAGGGTTGGGTGGGGGAGTCATTGAGAAATATAAAGAAAAATGAACCTAAGACCAGAGTCATGATCCATTCTACGCAATCCGAGTGGAATTTGAAGGCTTTGAGGAATTCACCCATATTTTCCAAATTAATTTTGTCAAAGGTCTTCAACATGTCCAATTGCATCAGCATTCTAGGCTTCTTGAGGGTTTGAAGTGATTGAATGTTTTCATGAGAGAGAATGATGTTGTCTAGAATCTGTTTGCCTTCCACATACCTTGCTTGGTTGGTTGAAATCAGAAGGGGTAACAAGGCCTTGATCCTATTTTCCAAAACATTCAAAATGATATTGTAGATAACATTACAGAGGACTATTGGCCTGAATCAATCCAGAGAGTCTGATCCTTCTCCCTTGGGGATAAGAGTGAGGAAAGTGGCATTAAAATATCTTAGCACAATTTTGTTAACCTGAGATACCTCCACTAGGGCATGGACCTCTTCTTTTATGAGGGACCAAAAACTTTTAAAGAAGTCAATGATGAAACTGTTAGGCCCTAGAGCTTTACCTGAGGACATGGCCATCACAGCTTCCTCCACTTCTTGCATGGATACCTCTCTAGGGAGCATCGTGTTATGATATTAATTTAGGATGGTGGGGATGTTGCTAGTAATTTCCTTGATGGCATGGATTTTGTCTATATGGGGCTCCTCTAAGATTTTATTGTAGAAATTATTCAGTTACTCAGAGATCTCTTCATGGGTTTTGGCCATTTTCCCATTTGTTTTTCTCAAGCTTAGAATTTTGTTGGTTTGTCTGTGTTGGATCATGGAGTGATGAAAGAACTTTGAGTTACTTTCCCCACACTTGAGCCAACAAACCCTAGATTTTTGTTGCCACAGCTTTTCCTCCTACATGGCTCTTTCCTCCCACCTCTTTTCTAGGTATTTTTCCTCCTCCTTCGTTTGATTTGTGATACCCCATTGGATAATTCTTTGTTGGAGATCCTCAATGCACTACTCCAACTCTTTTTATTCCTTGAATATGTTACCAAATACTTCCTTGTTCCATTGTTTGATTTTTTTTAACATGCTTTAGTTTTTGTTGGAATTCATACATTTCAGTACCATTCTGAGGTGGAGAGCCTACCAACTATTTTTTCATGTTGTTCTAGAATTATGGATGCTCTAACCAAAAAGCCTCAAATATAAAGGGGAAATTATTGGGGGCTATCAAAATATGAATTTTCATAGCAACTTGCCAGTGGTCAGATCCTGATTATAGGATTATTTTGCACTTATTTTCCCAAGACGCAAGGAAAACTAATTCAAATATAGAGGAATATTTCAATTCTTAAGGTGTTATGTGGGCTTATCCTTCTTGTCAACAAGATTGATCTCCCTAGACCTTAGAGAAATCTAGTAACAAACAACTAGGCACTGCTACCTTTCCCTAGACTATGATTGACTAAAACAAATACTATGATAGAGGTCACTTACCGTTTAATCGAAATTCCTGATGAAGTCCCCTTCAGAGCTTTCAACCATCTATTTCTCCTTGATGCTTTAGATATCTTCTCGTTGCTTCCCACAACTTTTCCATGATGTCCTCAAGGAGATCTACATAGAAAGAAACATACATAAGATCAAAGCATCCAATATATAGGAAATTAACTAATTAACTCAATCATATATCATAAACTAATAAATATGCAATCATAATCTATGTAAGTGATCAAGGAATCCTACAAATTGTATCAGCAAATACATAATTGAGAAAGAATAATTTCCTTTGTATTAATAACATGGAGAACAGACTTACAACCTTGAAGCCTTGATGTTGTAAGTCCCTTCCCACAATCTCCAATCCTCTCCTTGAATGAATAGCCTTCCAACCTTATTTCTATAGCATACGCCTACTTCCAACAATCCTCCTCAATCCTCAGGACTGGGTTAGCTTTATAAGCGAAGGAGGGGAATTTTGGGATCCATTTCCCAAGGGATGAGATCCAATATTGGTGGGATATGGGTTCCTCAAAGAGAGGGAGTAGCTCCATGATGGGAGGGACCAGGGATGAATAGGCATCCATTTGAAGCTTGTTAGTTGGGATAGATACAACTAACAATGCTTCTAAACTTTAATTTTTATTTTTACATTCATTTAGTCATGTGCACAAGCCACAGTGTAAGATAGAGTGCACTTATGCGTAGCCCCTAATGGACCCTCCTGTGTATGCATATAGATTGGCTAGGAAACTATGCAGGAAGCCAAAAATAGGGCTTTGAACCATAGGATCTGGGAATTTCACTTTCTTTGGGATAGTTTGGATTTTGACTTTGTAGGGGAATGCTTTGGAACACATTTATGGATAGCCAAAGATCCAAACCGGTGGTCATTTTCCTAATGTGAAAAAATGTCATGTAACAGTTTTCCCCCTAAAGCATAAAGTTAGAAGAGACTTTTTGATGACTAAAGTGCTTTATCATGCCAAGGTTTGGGTTAGAGACTGCAGTCGAAGACCTGAAACAATCAATCAAATGTTATAATGTAATATATATAATCATTGCTAAGGTAGGCATTCCCATACTCATAAGCATAAATGTATCAAAGAACCAGTGCGGAAATACATTTAAAGATGTGTGTCAATAGAATACATAGTATGGATGTAGCTATCAATGGATCTATGTTTACAATCATGAATATTTAATAACTCCACACAACCTGGATGGATTAAACTAGATCCAGGGAGTTGATCTCCATCCCTCGATCCGTAGTACGAATCTAGCCATGCGAGTGAATGTCTCATAGGTGAAAATAGTAGAAACCACTTGATTACTGATGTGAAACATTATCAAGTTCAAGAGAAACCAACAATAATGAAAATGGATCCCAAGGTACTTCCAATACAATCTACGAAGTGTGAATAAATGTGTTGATGTCGAACACTCATAGAATCAATCGATCAAAGGTCAATGATGAGAACCTATCATCGAAGGGGATAAACCTTCCATTAAGGCATGTAGGATCCAAGGTACTAAAGGTTTCTAAATCAACTTCCTAGATAGAAAGATGAATTCGATAGGAAGTGACCCATCGCAGGAGGGCCTACGATACAAAACTCATGTCAAGATTTGAAGAACAATAGTTTGGAGTAATTCAGGACTGACTCGGGGATGGTCGGTGCAACTAAAAGCTATGAATGGAAAATTAATTTGACTAAGGTTGGAATTCTCTTGAACATATCAAAGACGCAACATGATGACTTGGTAGAATTTGACTCAAAAATAATACCCAAACTAATTGAATACTTTCAATGAAGTATGGTCAACTGAGAGGAAAATGGATTTCCCAACCCAAGCACAAAAGTGACGAAGTGTCATGTTCAAAAGTGACATACTACCTTTTATAAAAAAAAAACAAAGATTCTTTCTCACTTTTCCCCCATCATTACTGGAAAGACTTACCTCTTTATTTTTTACAAGCTTGAGGAGGATAACATATGCTTATCCTGTAAGCTCAAACTTTGGATGAGTCATTCGAAATATTTTTAATGAACCCTAAGAAGGAGCGGTTTATTCTCGTAATAATTAACGAGTCCTACATTTTTTATGTTTAACGAGTCCAACGAAGGGGTAAATCGATGTCGTTTTCATGTTTAAAGAGTTCAAAAAGACACACAAAAAAAAGTCGTGCAGTTCTTTCAATGCAAATTTTAACAAGCCCAAAGAAAGTGAAGCTTGGTGTTTTTCATTTTTAGGGAGTCATAAGAAAAAAATAAGTAAACTCCACAGTGTCCTTTTTCATAAATTGAGTTTCTCAAGCCCAAATAAACTCCACAGTTTCCTTTTTCGTAAATTGAGTCTCTCAAACCCAAAAAAGGGTAAAATAATGCAAGATAGAACTCTATTGACCATAATTAGTCAACGTATACTTTTTGCATAAATATTCTAATTCAATCTGTAAAAGGGGAAAACTTATATTGAATAGATGGTTGTTCATTTACTTTTACGAGTTCGAACAATCAAGTACTCAGTAATATTTTCATGTTTAAGGAGTCTGAAAAGGGCATAAAGAGAACTACTTGTTTCGCTTTTTTGTAAGTTTTAACAAGTTTGAAAAAGTGATAAAAATATACTTAATGCCAAAATGATTTGTTTTCGTAAATAACCTGTGATCTGCATACTTAAACTCAAAAATCATATCATTGTTCAAAAATATAGTCAAAAACATTATAAATTTGGATTTTAAAGGATAATACGCAAAAAATGATACTTTAATAGGATGAAAAACCCAAAAAAGTAAAAACTTTTTACCATTTGTGTTTTTTACCCTTTGAGAGTGATAGAGCTCATTTTTCACCAAGAAATTTAAAGAAAGATTATGGGCAAACCATTGGACAAAATTGCAAGTCGTCTTCTCTAGGCAAATCATCTCTCGAAGATCTTCGTTTTTATCGTTTTTATTTCGTATTTCACTGTGTATTTAGGTTTTTTGGGGAGGGTTTTCGATCTGATTTAGAATATTAGTTTTCAGTGCTAAGATCTTCCTCATATTATAAACAAAATTCTTTCATTGTGCTTAAGGATTCATCAATTTTTGCAAGTGAAATGAAGAGTTTTATGTTAATTTTATAAGTAATTTAACATAAACTAGAAACTGAACAACAGCATAAACATATATAGAACATTATCAAAAACACATTACAACAAGCACATGCTAACGAAGTTCACCCCTCTTGGGCTATGTCTCTTTGCTCTAGCTTCCAATGGCTTGGGCTTCTCTATTATGCTCAAAAGTGTAAAAATTTGTGTTTACAATGCTTAAATGCTTCTGAAACCTACTCCAATCAGTTCAGCATACTCAAAAATGGCCATCTAGCATATTTTTGCAACCAATTTGGTTGAAAACTAAAGAAGTTATGACTTCCCCTATTTCTCCCACTATTCGTTCCACAAATTGCTCCACATCCAACATGATCCTAGAAATTAGCCCCAAAAAACCTGCTAACTAAGCAAGAATTTTTCTGAGCGGCGGGCCATATTCTGTTGGTCGAATGTTCATTGCAAATCGCAATCAGTAAGGACCAGTAGGCTTAATATTTGTGAATGCGGCGGCAATTGTGTGATTGTGATGTGGCGGACCCGACGAAATTATAAACTAGAATCCATAAACAAATTTCATCTGGAACTTATCTCTTAATCGCAATTCGGCAGAGTATCGACGGGTAATTATAATGCATGACTTCGTTTTCTTGTGAGTTGCAATTGAGATCTACGATTTTGTTTATCGCATCACAAACCTGCTACGTTGGGGGTTGATTTACTGCATCACTTCTATTGGGCCAATCCATCACATGACAACTTCGGGGTCGATTCTTTAACACGTTTTCGCTTGGCTTTTGTGAAATGCTATTGCGACTTATCACATCTCAACCCTTCCCTACTCGGGGGTTGATTCTTTAACATGATCTGCCTACAACTTGTGATTTGTGATATACAACGGCCAATGGAATCCTGCCACTTGGCACCTCCTCATTCCATGAAGGGCCTTGTCACATCATCCAATCGTGCCATGTGTCCAAGTCAAACCTAAACTTTGACTTGCTCTAACTTCTATATATGAGCTAGAATTTGAGTGTCATTCACACCATTAGAATCAGAATGATGAGCTCTTTGATCGAAGCTAAGTTTAAAAAAATTCAAACACTTTGATTTTTTAGCATAATTTTGAGCACTTGATTACTTCTCCCCACTGGAAGCCTTTTGGACCCCAAAAGGATCACTTCAATTGTTCAACAAGTGAGGGTACATTTCCCTCACCTTTTCAACCTCTATACATTTGCCTTTTGGAGGAATTGTACCTTTGATATCCACTCGAAGATAATCAATACTTCCCCTTTTTGATGTCCTTAATCTTCTGTCAAGTATAGTGTCTTGCTAAAGCACATCAAGGAACTATGGAGAAAATTCTTCAATAGATGGAATTTGAACATTCTCTCCTTAATATTCAATCAAAGGAGGCACATACAAACTTAAATTCTCAACACTAACAACAGCATAAATTTGCATATATGAAGGAAAATCCAACCTGAAGGCATTATTACCAATCTTTTCCAAAATTTTGAATGGACCATGTCTAATTGGTTTGAAATTTTTACCTTCTCCTTGGAGCCTCTCTTCGTTAATGTGAAGCCAAACTTCATCGCCAACTTGGAACTTGTGATCTTGACAATGCTTTTCATGCCTTGCTTTGTACTTGACTTGGCTTTTCTCAAGTTGTTTTTTAACCTTTTGGTGCACTAATTGGATTTGTTCAATGAACTTTCTTGCTTTGCCTATGTCTCTATGACCTTCAATAGCAACATCTTTTCCAAAAATAAAATCCAAAGGAGATTTAGGCAAGTATCCCATGCATGCTTCAAATGGTGAAGTTTGACTGGAAGAGTGCTTGGCTCTGTTGTAAGCATGTTGAATATAGTGCAACTGTTCATCCCACAACTTAGGATGCTTTTTACAATATCCACATAGAAGATGTATCATTGTTCTGTTCACGACCTCTGTTTGACCATCTATTTATGGATGAAAGGTTGTACTCTTTTTCAATTTGATGTCCATGAATTCCCACAAGTTTGACCAAAAATTACCCACAAAGCGAAAATCTCAATCACTAACGATGGATGTAGGAAATTCAAAATGCACCCAAACATTCTGAAAGAATAACTAAGCAATTTGTTAAGTTGTAACTTACTTTTTACATGGCATCAAAATACACATTTTTCTGAACCTATCCACAACTACATACAAATAATCATGACCTCTTTTTGACAATTGAAGACCTCCTACAAAATCCATAGAAACACTCTCCCACGGTCATGAAGAAACCGGAAGTGGTGTGTACAATCCTAACTTCCTATTACTAGGCTTACTGATTGCACATAACGAATATCCCTTAATAAAATGAGACACACTTTGAAGCATACGAGGCCAATAACAATACTCTGTAGATGTTCCATCATCTTACTTACATGGAATGCCCAGCGATAAGAGAAGTATGTGCCTCTCTTATGATGTTAACTCTTTCTCCCTGTGGAATACAATGCTTTCCAAGATGGTACTAAAAGTTATCATGCAAATGATAATCCAATTCCCCTAATTGGTTACCTTGACTCAAGCTTGCATAAACAGCTTGAAAGTCATTATCTAATGCATATTTCTCAATATAACTTTCATGTAAAAAAGAATTATGCTTGAGTAAAGTAGCTACACTAACAATCGGCCTAGAAAGCATATCAGAAACTTTATTGTAGATACCTTTCTTATACCTGATTACCAAGTGGAATTGTTGAAGGAAACCCATCCATCAAAAGTGCCTTGATTGTTGCAACTTTGATTGAGATTGCACGTATTGCAATGGCTGATAATGAGTTCGAATGATTGTTTCCTTACCCATCAGGTAGTGTTTCCATTTTTTCACACCTTGCACCAATGCATACAATCCCTTGTCATATGTAGGATAGTTAATCACTGCACCATTAAATGTTTCCGAATGAAAACAGATAGGCTTACCATGCTACATGAGGACTGCACCCATAGCGTAGTCACTAGCATATGTTTGAATCTCAAATGATTGTCTCAATTATGGAAGTGCAAGTACGTGAGTTGTACTAATCTTTTCCTTCAATGCATCAAAGGCCTTTTGTTGTTTCCCTCCCCACTAAAAAACCTTTTTCACACCAGTCAACGCATGCAAAGGAGTTGCTATAAGAGAAAAATTAGCAATGAATTTCCTCAAATATTGGGTTGCTCCCAGAAAAATTCTTACCTCTGTAACTATCTTGGGCCTTGGCCAATTTACAATGACATCAACCTTGGAGGTATCTATTTTCAAGTCACCTCCTCCAACAATATGACCCAAGTAAACTAAATAATTCTTTCCAAACTTGCACTTTGACATATTAATATAAAACTATTCTTTTTTCAAGACATCAAGTACTTTTCTTACATGCATGATGTGTTCATCATGGAATTTTCTGAAAATTAATATGTCGTCTAAGTAGAATATGACAAATTCATCAAGAAATGGCCTCAACACATCATTCATCACAAGAATGAATGTAGCAGGAGCATTACATAAACCAAACGGCATAACTAGCCATTCAAACAAAACCCATTTTGTTTTGAATGTTGTCTTCCAAATGTCTCCTTCAGCTATTCTAATTTTATGGTAGCCACTTCTTAAGTCCATATTAGTAAAATACTTTGCATCTTTCAATTGATCCATTAAATCATCTATTCGAGGAAGTGGGTAACGGTTCTTTACCATAATTTTGTTTATTACACGAAATTCCACACACATGCACCAAGTTCCATCCTTCTTTGGTACCAAGACAATAGGTGAACCCCAAGGTGAGGAAGATGGTCTGATGCTTCCTTTATCCAACAACTCTTGGATTTGCTTCTAAATTTTGCGCTTTCCATCACTGACATCCTGTACATCCCAATGTTAAGAAGAGGGAAATCTTGTTGCAATTGAATCTCATGTTGGATTACTCTCTTGGGAGGTAATCCCTTTGGTTCCTGAAAGATTTCATCATATTGGTTAACTACGTCAACCAATTCAGATTTCAAATTCAAATCACATCCTTTAAAAGCTTCAGTATCAAAATCATTTTTGGGTTTGATTATGAGAAACATGAAATTCTTGCTCGAATTCACCAGTCTTTTCATTTTCCTGCATTAACAAGTGAAAGATTTGTTTTCTTGATGTGAGCTCTCAAAATATATTCTAATCCATTTTTGAATAAATGATATTTATTTCCATATCGATGGAAAATATCTTTAATGTCATAAAGGTACGGGCTTCCCAAAACCATGCCATAAATATCTAACAGCACAATGTCAAGCTCCACTTCATTCATGAAATTTGCAGTAATAGAGAATCTCAGTTTACACTTTCTAGTAACCTGCAATTGTGTATTGTCACATACCTATCCAAGTGGATACGATTTATGATGTGGAATAGTTTCCAGATTTAAACTCTTGACAATGTTTTCGGAGATAAGGTTGGATTGAGAGCCATTATCAAATAGTGTATCAATCTTGTTATGATTTGAGATCACCCTATTGTGAAACAGTTCTATTCTCCTCTTTTCATTTGGAGTTTCATTTTGCGAGTCTGAAAAACTAGTGCTGGCAATGGATTATTTTCCTTTTAACCCCATGGTTGTGATTTTGGTTTCATCACCCGATTCAGATCTAAAATCATGTTGAGTGGTTGCAATTGTCTTTTGTTTTCCCTTGTTGTTTCTTTTTGGTTTCATTTCAGGATGAAGCTTCCAATAGTGAGCTTCATCGTGACCCTCTTTGGAACAATATTTGCATCTAATTTTCTCTCCTTTTTTGATAGACGCATTTTTCTTTGATTTCCCTTTGAAATCATTTTCTTTTCCCTTACTCTTAAATGGATTTTTACTACCTTCTTCTGGGATGTTTTTCCCTCTTGCCTCAAGATGAGTGGCTTGCGCGCACACATCATCTAGATTATTGGGATTAAACATTAAGATAGTATGCCTAAGGTAACTATGTAAACCCCCTATGTACTTCAGCAAAGTGTCGTGTGATTGCAAATCTACACCTAACATGAGAGACCTTTTTTTGAATTCTTGAGTGTAATCTTGCACATTTTGACCTTTAAGCTATTTAAAGTTCTGTCAATTCATGATGGCTTTCTACATATAATATAGAGGGAAAAATTGTCCTTTAATTGTAGCAATGAAATCATTCCAAGAAATTGAGATTTACCATATTTTTTAATCTCCTCTTGGGTCTTCGATTCCCACCATAAAAGTGTTGCACCCTCCATTCTCAAGGAAGCTAACTGAATCTTTATGTCATCCTCTTGAAGGTTTTGAATCTTGCAATAGACCTCCAACTGATGAATCCAAATATCAAGCTTCTTTGCATTACTTCACCATTATACATAAGCAGCTCGAATTTAACATCAAGTTTTAAAAAAGGTGATTTTCTAATTCCTTTTGAAGAATTATGATGAGTATGAGTAAGAGTTGTGTTAGTGGAGGAGTGTGAAGATGTTTGTGAAGAAGAAGATGAAGAAGATGGTGGAGAGAGTGGATTTTTGTCTCCATTCGCATTACCTCCTCCTGAAGAGCCTTCGTCGTTGGAGGTTTGGAACTTTCTCCTTGCAACATGTTATTTCTCTCTTCATAGAGGACCTTCACAATCTTTGTCATATCAAAGAAAGCCTTTTTGAAGGTCTTATCATCTTCTATCATCTTTGTAGGTTCTCCTCCATGATACATGATCTTTGGAGTCTCAACTGCAACTAGAGGTTGAACTGGTGTTGGAGATTGTGGCAACCTTGCTCTTCTTCCCCTTGACCCAACTTCAAGGCTTCCAAACATCTTTCCTTCACCTCTTTTGAGTTTTAACCTTGTAAGCATGACATAAACTTGCAAACAATTAAATCCTTCTTTCACAAAGCAAACCTAGTGCTCTGATACCAAATTGATCTTATTTAGAATATTAGTTTGCAATGTTAAGATCTTACTCATATTATAAACAAAATGATTTCATTGTGCTTAAGTATTCATCAATTTTTGCAAGTGAAATGAAGATTTTTTATGTTAATTTTATAAGCAATTTAACATAAACTAGAAACTAAAAAACAATATAAAAATTTACAGAACATCATCAAAAAAACATTAAAACAAGCACATGATAAAGGAGTTCACCCCTCCTGGGCTACGTCTCCTTGGTCCAACTTCCAATGGCTTGGGCCTCTCTATTATGCTCAAAAGTGTAAAAATATGTGTTTAAAATGCTCAAATGCTTCTAAAACCTGCTTCAATTAGTTCAGCATACTCAAAAATGGCCATCTAGCATCTTTTTGCAACGAATTTGGTGGAAAACTGAAGAAGTTATGACTTCTCCTAGTTATCCCACTATTTGTTCCACAAATTTCTCCACATCTGACATGATCCTACAAATTAGCCCCAAAAACCCACTAACCAAGCGAGAATTTTACCGAGCGGTGAGCCATATTCTGTCGTATGACTGTTCATCACAAATTGCAATCGGTAGGGACCAGCAGGCTTACAATTTGTGAATGCAGAGGAAATTGTGTGATTACGATGTGGCAAACCCAATGGAATTATAAACTGGAATTCATAAACAAATCGCATCCGGAACTTATCACTTAATCGCAATTCAGCAGAGTATCGGCAAGTAACCATAATGAGAGACTTCATGTTCCTGCAAGTTGCAAATGTGATCTACAATTTCATTTATCGCATCGCAACCTAAGTACATTGGGGGGAAATTTATTGCATCACTTCTGTCGGGTTGATCCTTTAACACCTTTCTGCCTATCTTTTGCATTCAAGTGCGATTGTGATTTATCACATCTCAACCCTTCCCTGCTTAGGGGCCGATTCTTTAATATGATCCACCTTCGACTTGCAATTTGCAATATGTGGGGGCCAATGGTAGCCTGTCACTTGGTGCCTCCTCATTCACTGAAAGGCCTTGCCACATCATCCAATCCTGCCATGTGTCCAAGTCAAACCTGAACTTTGACTTGCTCTAACTTTTGTATACAAGCTCGAATTTGAGTGTCTTTTGCACCATTGGAATCAGAATGACGAGATCTTCGATATGAAGCTAAGTTTAACAAAATCTTGACACTTTGAATTTTGAGCATAATTTTGATCATCTAACTAGTTTTCAATTAGAAGTTTGCCCCCAATGTGTGCAACTTACCCTTATCAAGCCTGCACACATCGACTGAATTTTTCACACTAAAAATCAGGATGTGCGCAGTTCCTAAGGCTAGATCTACGTGCATACGCACTATTTTGTTTAGTCAATTGCACACAACACCGAGGAAATAAACAAATTAATATAAAATGCCCAAATTACTTACAAAATTTTACCATGATCTCCCATGTTTGTTTGCAGGGTTTTGAGCCGTAAAAATGGAGTGGAGAGAGCGTACATGAAGAACAAAACATAGCTACTTTGAACCATCGAGAGACCATACAAAAATTGAAAATGTGTGGCTGTATAATTTTTTCACCATTCCGAGCATGAAGGCCCAACTAGAATTTCTAGAGTGTATGGTGAGAAAGTGGAATGTACAAGAAGAATGCACCATAATTGGAGACCATATGCTCGTCATTGATGTTGATGACATTTACTTCTTATCTGGGCTTCCACACCATGGGGTGGAAATTTCTCTGTATGGACATAGGCGAGGTGGTGAAACAAATGCCACCTATCTAGGGCAACATTCCATTGAAAGAGCTGCTCTCAAAAATGGGAGAATTGACATTAAAACCATAGCAATGCTTCCTTTGAAAGATATTGGGTTCACTGTTGCACAACTATGTGAAAGTGTAGCTCTTCATTTTCTCACAAAAGTTCATATGAAAACCATTGTATATTCAACCGTCGTGTTCGTAACCTACTATATTCAACTGGTGCAAGGTTGTAATTGCCAATCTGAAAGGGAAACTAACTAGAGTCAAAACAGACAAACTAAAGAACTTAGGATATGGTGCCTTTGTCATCTCATTTTCTCTAAAGTAGATCCCTCTTCTTGCTCCATAGGTAGCTATATAGAGAGGAGGACTTCGGGACCCTCACATGGCACGCCACAAAGGTAGAAAAGGACGAACGATCTTGTATACTCTTAATTTCTTCGGGTGCCTAGAAAATCAAATCATCATGATTGAATATTTTCCATACGCAGATATGGATTACATAGGTGATCCAGATATGCCATTGTCAACTAGGATGTAGTGGGGTGATCTAGGTAAAAGTTCACATTCTGGTTGTTTTTGAATTTTTCAATTTTTTGTTGTTTTTTGGCATCCAAAACTAATTGTCTGAAATGATCATGAAGATGTGGCCCTAGTGAGATATGTAGGGTTACGTAGATATGATAGACATAGTGAGCATCCAATAGCTCCTACAGTGTAGAATCCGAACGCAACAGAGGTATTGATTGAGTTAGATCACAACCTTGAGAGGTTGACCTTGGACATCCCAGATGTCATGATTGATGACCTGCCTCTCCGCTATCAGAGGCACATTGTGGGAGTTCCCGGACCTATTAGCAGCTTGCTATGACGAGTAGCTTGCACTCTTGTATGCTACCATGATCATCTTATGTAGCCACTAGTCTTAGGGATAGATTTTTTCTTTTTGATGATGTACTGGCATGTTTGGATAATAAAGGCCTTGCAGCCTCATGTCTTTGGATGACATTTTTTAAAAACATACTTTTTACAGACATTTTATTTAATGAAAACTACTACTTCTATTTCAGTCTATCTTGTGCAATATATGGATGAATATTTCTTTTACTTTCTTACAGATGTTTACCAATGTCAATGCATTAGTAATCAAAGGTAATGCAAGATAAATAGGAAAAGTAATAGAAAATTGTAAAAAATATTCTCAAAAAATTGTTGCACACAAAACGTGATTACAATGTACCCATGACGAGGTACATGCCCCTCAAGTTTTGTTTGGTCTACTTAAGTAATTGATATAGGCAGAAGAAATAAAGGTGTATTGATAAAATCACATAAAATACTCTATTTAAAAAAGGACTTGTTTCATTTTTTAACAACCTTGAAATAGAACTATGTTCATGAATTTCATAAAGAGGTTTCATTTTTATGCGAGCTTGAAACAAAAATAACTATGCTCAGAGTTTGTTTCATTTTTTAGCAAGGTTGACATAACAAAAAAAAACCATCCTCCAAATAACTTTATTGCATTTTTTAATGAAGTTGACATAGTAAAAGAACTATCCTCACAGCCACTTGTTTCATTTTTTAAAACGAGGTTGGCACAGTAACAGAAGCATCCTCAAGGCCACATGTTTCATTTTTTAAATGAGGTTGATAAAGTAACGAAATGTTAAAATTACCAACTAGGGCCAACTTCCACCCTAGGACAACTCATATGATAGAGATGATTATTGCATTGGATTCCTCTTTTTGAGAATACAAAGAGGAGAATCCATCCAATCCTACTTCATGAGGATTACCAAGATCAAGAATGATCTCTTATCTATTGGAGAAGTCATTGGTGACAAATATTTTACTCTTATGGCACTTGGAGGCCTTTCAAGAGAATGGGTTGTGTTCAACACTACCATCCTCAACAATGACGGGATTTCAGGATTTGATGAATTATTGGCCATATGCACTCAAGAAGAAATAAGGATGATGGAAAGAGACAAACCCTCAAATGGAATCAATCCCACTGCCTTCTCTACTCATTCTATGAGGAGGAACAATGTTGGTCCAAGGAATCAAGGTCAAGGGTTCAAGTTAGGAAGAAAAGAAGGAAGAAAAGGAAGGTGCTCAAATGTAACAGGTTTGGCCACTTCGCTAGGAAGTGTCCTCACAATAAGGATATTCCAAGAGATGATGACAAAAATAACAACAACTTCAAGGGAAATGGAAATCAAAGGAACAGCAGGTTCAAGAACAAAGGAAAGAGGAATTCTCTCACTGCTCGAAATGGAAATGGTTGTCCTCCCAAGAATTCGAGAAACTCCAGGTATGAAGAAGTTAATGTTGTAAAGAAAAAAGAATTTTATCTTATTTCTTCCCTCTCCACCGCCTCTCCTTCGGATACATTGGGTCATTGGTTCATTGATAGTGGTGCCTCAAAGCACTTCACTCGGTACAAAGAATCTCTCTCTAACTTGGTTGAAAAGAAGACAAATATGGATATTATACTTGGGGATAATGCCACTTATCCCATGAAGGGAATTGAGACTATTACTCTTCATTTAAATAAAGGTCAAACACTCCACTTACAATAAGTATTATATGTACCTGATCTAAAAGAGAACTTTGTCTCTATTTCTGCAATGGAAGATAAAGGTTTCAAGGTAACATTCATTGATGGCAAGGTTCGTGTTTGGAAAAGGAACCCAAGAGATGCATTCACTCTTGGACTAAGGGTTGAAGGTCTCTATCAGGTTGGGGGAAGTGTGTTGGGAGAAATGACATGTGATACTTCTCTTCGATCTGAATTATGGCACTGGAGGTTTTCTCAACTTCATTTCAAAGCCTTACCTGATGCAAGGAAGATGGTCACAGGTATGCCCAAATTCAACTTAAATCATGAAGGTGCTTGTCAGGGATGTGAAGTTGGAAAACATACAAGGGGACCATTCCCCTCAAGTGAAACTCAAACCACCAATATTCTTCAATTGGTCCATTATGATCTATCAGTTATGTTTCCCGTAACATATTTAGGTGGATATTTGGACTATGCTATTTTTTTGGATGACTTCTCTTGCAAAACATGGATCTATTTTTTAAAGAAGAAAGATGAATTGTTAAAATGGTTCCACTCTTTCAAATTGTTGATCGAGAATCAAATAGGGAAGAATATAAAAATATTGAGGACGGATAATGGGACTGAATATGAGTCAAATGAGTTCAAAGACTATTGTAGAGAAGATAGCATTAAGAGGGATACCACTACTGTATATACTCCTGAACAAAATGGTTTTACCGAAAGGAAAAATCGTACTATCATAGAAGCCACCCCTGCTATGCTACATGATTAAGGTCTTTCGAGGTTCTTATGGGGAGAAGTTGCCAACACCGTTGTGTATGTCCAAAATAGGTGCCCACATCAACGTTTTGACTTCAAGACACCTGAAGAAGTATTCAACAGTAAGAACCCTCATGTTTCTCATTTTAGAATAATGGGTTGTCTTGTATATTTTCATGCGTCGAAAGAGAAAAGAAATAAACTAGATGCATCTAGGAAGAAAGGAACATTTGTGGGAACAGTGAAACTTCGAAGGCATATAGAATCTATATGCTTGGTCAAAGGAAAGTAGAATTAAGTAATGATGTCACTTTTGACAAAGATTCTTCTCTTAGAAAGATACGAGATCTTCCTATTCCTAGGAAGGACAATGATTATGTTGATGCAGAAAAGCAAGATGAACCTTTGTTTGATGAATAGATGCCCGATGTGGAAGGTCTGATGGATCCCATTGATCCACTTCCTAGTGATCTCTCTACTTCAAGAAAATACCTTTTTGGTTCAAAGATGCTCTTGAAGATGCTAAGAAACATATTGCATCGAAGGGGACATTTCGTGAAAGCAAGAAGTTGAATACGTACCAAGGTACTTAGCTGCCATGAGTACCATTGTTCAATCTAAGCCTTGTATATTCAAAGATGTCATGAAGCAACAAGTTTGGAAGGATGTGATGAACGAGGAGTATGAGTCGATCATGAAGAAATATGTATGGGATGTGGTTCCTAGACCCAAGGATAAGTCAATGGTGAATTCAAAATGGCTCTACAAGATCAAACATGGAGCTGATGGGAGTGTTGAGAAATTCAAGGCCAGATTTGTTGCTCGAGGCTTCTCTCAAAAGGAAGGAGTGGACTACGATGAGATATTTGCATCAGTTTCCCAGCATATCACCATCTATTCAATTATAGCCCTTTTTGCCTCACAAGGATGGAGCCTACACTAGATGGATGCTAAAACTTCCTTCTTTCATGGTTCGCTTAAGGAGGAAGTCTATGTGGAACAACCCAAGGGGTTTGAGGTTCAATATCGTGAGACACACGTATGCAGGTTGAAGAAATCCCTTTATGAGTTGAAGTAAGCCCTTAGAGCTTGGTATGAGAGGATCGATAGATATCTTATGAAGCTAGGATTTACAAGGAGTGACGTTGACCCAAACCTATACTTCAAGGTTAAAAAGGACAGACATCTCATTATAGTCCTTTATGTGGATGATCTCTTTCTGACAGGTGATGACCCACTTATTCATTAATACAAGAGGGATTTGGCTTCCAAGTTCAAGATGAAGGACCTAGGACTGATGCATTATTTCCTAAGGTTGGAGGTCTGGAAAAATTCGGGAGAGATTTTCCTTTCTCAAGGAAATACATTGTGAAGCTACTTGAGAGATGTGGGATGGTGGAGTGAAAGTTTGTGACTACTCCGATGGAACTCAGATTTAAGAAGTTATGTGGAAGTGTTGTTGGGCCTGGATTTGTGAACCCTTATGAGTATCATCAACGTGTGGGGGGCCTGATGTTTTTGGTCAACTCTCATCCATACATATGTTTTTTGTGAACACATTGATTCATTTTATAGTTGAGCCTCATCACATTCATTGGGTTGCTACTAAGAATCTCTTGAGATATCTATGAGGTACAATCCACTATGGACTGAGATACACTGCCAAGAATTTGAGGCTACATGGATATACAGATTTTGACTGGGTTGGCAGTGTGGTGGATCGTTAGAGCATGTTCAGTTGTTGTTTCTCTTTGGGGTCTGCTTCCATATCTTGGATGAGCAGGAAGCAAAAATCGGTTGCATTGAGCACTGTCAAGGTCAAATACATCATTGTGAGTATGGCCTATTGTGAAGCAGTTTGGTTGAGCAAGCTCTTTAGTGAAATATTTGAGCATGTGTTATGTACCACCGTGAACTTCTACAACAACCAGAGTGGGATTCATCTATCAGAGAATCCCATGTTCTACGACCGCTCCAAGCACAATGATATCGGGTACCACTTTATCCGGGATATGGTACAACAGGGAGCAATAAGGCTCCAACACATGAGGACGGATGAGTAGGTCACAGACATTCTCACGAAGCCTTTAGGGAAGGTAAAATTCTTAACCTTACAGGAGAGACTTGGATTCATGAAACCACCCACGTATGAGGGTCTCGTATGAGTTGGACACAGAGCTCTGGGAGATCCTAGAGGCTTTGGATACTTCTTGGAGATATGAGCAACCACAAGATGAGTGGTTCACCTTCCCCTAATGATGTGCTAGATATAGGGTGAGTGTTTCACCTTCCCCTATGATACCCCATTATGGTTGACATGTGCGTAAGGTGAGTGGTTCACCTTCTCCTACCCGAACATATGCATGCAGGGTGAGTGGTTCACCTTCCCCTACAATTGACATATGCATAAGATGAGTGGTTCACCTTATCCTATGGAATATGAGCAGGATGATTGGTTCACCTTCTCCTATTGATGCACTGGCACACATCCTACCCATAGAGTCAAGGACTCATGGTAAGTACCTCTCATCTGGCCAATGAGATGGGAAAAGATGGTTAAGGACCATAGCACTATCGATGGACACATCGTGTATTTCAATACTCCCTATGGCTAGGATGCATGGTGTTCAAAAACTTGAGCTGGGATCAAGGACTGAATTTTTTCAGTGGTCGTATGATCTTATGCGTAACATGCACAAGTTGAGGGGAACCCAAATATTTCCAAGTAGATGAGGATAAAATACTAATAGAAACACCTTCATCTACATTTGTGCATCGCACATTCTTACCATATGCTTTCATAATGATTTGGAAAGGGGTGGAAGAAGGAAGATGATGTCCTGTCAGTCTACTCCAATCAAAGGAAGCAGCCTCATAACTTGGAGGGGGATCAATGGAAACAGGTGAAATGCCCCCATGTGTAGAAGAATCTAAAGTAACAAGAAGAACCTAAGTGGTATTAAGTTCACTCTATAAAGGGAGAGCAGGATCAACTAAAGATAGAATCGAGTTGACCACTTAGTCAACCAATGGCTCATAAACTTGAGTGCTATGTATTTCACTCTCCAATGGAAGAGTGGGATTGATTGTACTTGGAATTAGATTAATCGCTCTGTCAACTAACAGCAGGTTGAGAGAAATTTTATTGTAACCAATTGGAAGTTGTTTTGTGAAACAATAAGTTTTTCCAACAATATTGAGGCTTCATCCATGTGAGGGAAAAGTTGACTATGATGAATCCTTTTACATAACCTACAAGGAAACCTAACTTTACCCTTTTTCCCAAGAACCTCACAATTACTAGTTGATGGATCAACGGTAGGTTGATAATAATTTTTTGACCATACTTCCAAGACCTTAGGAATACCAGAACAATCAATAAGGAAGTGGTCACCTTTACAAAGCTTGCAAGGGTATCTGGGCTTGCAATGCATGCTAGAAGTTTCTTAAACATTACCGTTACCTACAGCCATGGTTGGTTGGTTTACTTCTTCCTTATCTTGCTTCTTCTTCTTCTTCTTCCCTTTCTTCTTCTTCTTCTTAGTCACCTGGTTACTAGCATCAATGCTTTTACCAAGCGAAAAAAGAAGAAATGGAAGAGGACATGTTAGGTGAAGAAGGTAAAGGTCAACAAGAGGATGGTGATGTTGGGATGATGTACTCGGTTGAGGTGAAAAAATCAATTGAGGTGGAATATTTTGGGTATTTTGGATCAAATAAGTTGAAAACAACCACACCGATAAACTTATCGTGAATATGGGAAGTGAAAATGTAGCCATATAAGGAGGGTCAAAATTTGCAAAACTAAGGAAAGGCTTAGGGTTCCCGTTAAGAGGAAGGTCTTTATTGGTAACTTCCGACATTGTTGCCATTAGATTCAACTTAGATAAACTTACTATCAATATTAACAATTGAAAATCACAATCCACACCTAAGGTCTGTAAAAAAGTAAAAACAAATAATTAGCACGCGCTAGTAAATCTAAGGATTCAAACCATGCAACCAAGCTTTTCACAGTGAAATCACTAGTTGGTGATGAAACCCAATGTTGCAAAGATCAAAGTGAAAGGTGGCTATAAATAGAGCGAGTGGAACCAATTACGCTATCAACCTACTTAATGTACACAATCTGGTGCAAGTAAGCTTCATTTATGCCATATCGAATGAAGAATACCCTCCAGAAAGGTCCAAGTGAGTTTATCCAATGTTTGCTCCAGGTACAGTAGAGACTTCCCCTATGTCATCACCTCGAGTAAATCCCTAAGATTATGGTCTCTAAGGTTACCACCTAAAACAATTTAACCTGGGGGGACAGTCGCGGATTAGACGTACACGCAAGGGAAGAGTAACAAAGTTCAATCCCCTTGAAAGTTCTTCAACATGGTTAATCTGAGGTTTACTTCCAAGTGACTCCCAAGTACCTTTCAGCATCATTTTTAATACGTGTAAATGTATCTACTGTAACCAATGAAGTGGGGTCGATCACTCCACTGGGTCCGATATGATCTCGTGCTTGACTCCTTTGTAAGGGGAGCTTCCCAAAAGCAAAATTGCAGCAAATGGATTTTTCTCCCTGTCACGAGATGCTAATGTTTGTTTGCCTCTTTGGAAATTTAACTCACTTATCTCTTCCAAAGCCTTACAACCTGATCTAATTTAGGTGGAAAATAGCCCTAAAATAATAATAAAATCTAGATTGATTTTAAAAGTTGTTGTTTATTCACAGGGTAAAGAGACATGAAACTAGTGGTGTTATGACTTGACTCAAAACCTAATGCAATCGAAAATGAAATTGTAATCTTTTCTTCTCGATGAATTATAATTAAAATAAGGGAAGAGGTTTCACTAGCTTTTCGAAATATACAAGGATCAATTAATCATTTCAAAAACCACATCAGAAAGAATGCAAAATACATGATTCTTGGCTCTTCTTCAAAAAATGCAACCTCACTTCTCAAAATCCAAGTTACAAAATTTTGAGCTTATCAACTTCTAGCATACCCAAACAAACAATCAATAAATTTTTCCTTCATCATACACAAGCTATAATTTCCATTTGACGTAATGAGTTGTAAATCAATGTAAAGCAGAATATTATGTTGTCTTATCAAAAGAAATAATCAGTAATCACTTTGGCAAAACAACAAACTGCCAACCATGAGAGATTTCTTGAAAAACCCTAAATTTCCCTAATACTAATGACACTTTGCAGTTGAGAAAACAAAGTACTTAATCTGATGTATTGACATAAAAAGGGAAAACTCAAACTATCTCATAAATGACAAGTCCTTCTATTGATTCATAAATAATTCACCAAGTAAAAATTTGAACTCTAATTTGCAAAAGTAAAGAATTTTTCAAAAAGCAACTCAAACATTCAAATCAAAATAAGGAGGAGAGCTCCAAAAGGCAAACAAGTGTAATTCAACAAGAAAAATCAAAATATTTGGACTTGATGAGGAGAAAACATAAATTTTCAAAAATTCCAGGTATGTGCACAGGTCATAGAACAAACTAGTGTGCATACGCATTGTTGTATAAAGAAAAGTGCACAGATGTGCACTTTGCGCCTAAATCTAAAGTGTGCACCGCGTGAAAATTTTGAAAAAAAATAAAAATTCAGTCAAATAAAACCCAAAATCCATATTTTTAAGATATCCAAACACTCAAAGAGGACTTCTATATAAGGTTCAAAAGGTCAAACAAGGAAAATAATGGACAGAGACGGATCTCCAGTGGAGTCGCCAATTTGTTATGTGGACTTATCCCTCTTGCAAACAAGAGCAATCTCCCTAGACCTCGGAGAAATGTAGTAACAAACAACTGGGAACTACTACCTTTCCCTAGACTTCGATTGAATGAAACATATACTATGATAAAGGTCACTTACTGTTTAATTGGAATGCCTGGTGAAGTCCCCTTCAGAGCTTTTGACCTTCTGCTTCTCCTCAATGCTTTAGAGATCTTTCCATCGCTTCCCACAACTTCTCCATGATATCCTGAAGGAGATTTGCATAAACAGAAACATACACAAGATCAAAGCATCCAGTATATAGTAAATTAACTAATTAACGCAATCATATATCATAAACTGATCAATATGCAATCATAATCTATGTAGGTGATCAAGGAATCCTACAAATTGTATCAATAAAGACATAATTGAGAAAGAACAATTGCCTTTATATTAATATAACGGAGAATAGACTTACAACCTTGAAGCCTTGTTGTTTCAAGTCCTTTCCCACAATCTCCAACCCTCTCCTTGAATGAATAGCCTTCCAACCTTATTTTTGCAGCGTAAGCCTACTTCCAACAATTCTCCTCAATCCTCGGGCCTAGGTCACCTTTATAGGCCAAGGAGAGGATGTTTGGATCCATCTCCAAAGGGATGAGATCCACTATTGGTGGGATAAGGGTTCCAAAAAGAGGAGTAGCTCTATGATGGGAGGGATCAGGGTTGAATAGGCATCCATTCGAAGCTTGTTAGTTTGGATAGCTATGACTAACAATGCTTCTAGACTTTACTTTTTACTTTTACATTCATTAAGTCATGTGCGCAGGCCACGGTGTAAGACAAAGTGCGCTTATGCACAGTTCGTAATGGACCTTTCCGCGTATATGCAAAGATTGACTAGGGGACTGCGCAGGAAGCCAAAAACAAGGTTTTGAACCATAGGATCTAGGAATTTCACTTTCTTTGGGGTAGTTTGGATTCTAACTTTGCAGGGGAATGCTTTGGAACACATTTATGGATAGCAAAAGATCCAAACCGATGGTCATTTGCCTAATGCGACAAAATGATGTGTAACGGGAGGCAATATTCCTATCTTCTCGTTTTTTGTTCCAAGTGTAAATACCATTAACTGTCTGCATGTCCACCAAACCTATTTTATCTATGGCTTCTTGGAAGGCTTCAACGTACCTATATGGTTTTCTGAGTCCCTTCTTTTCTAATAGGTTAAGGATAATGTTAAAGTCCCCTCCAATGATTTTGTATGGTTGTGGTATGCCTTCAAGAATTCTCATGACTGAAGATGGAATTTGGATCCTCTTCCACTCTGTAAGGTCCATAGATATTGGTCCCACATATTGTATATGTGGTTCCTGTTACTTTCAAGACTACAGTGATGGAGCTTCTAGTTGCTATTGAGGAGAATAGTTCATATAGTGAGTCCTTCCATAAAATTAATTGACCTCTAACTGTACCACATGTTGCATTGGCTAAGTAATTATAACTTTTGGAGGATTCTTTTTTCAGGGTTAGCAAGTCTTCCATACCTAACTTTGTCTCCTAGAGGAACAATATTTCTAGTCTAATTGTCATTATTCTTTGTTTTAAGAGTATTTTCTTCCCAGATCCATTTAAGCCTCTAATGTTCCATGAGATGCAATTCATTAAGAAATATGAGGAGATAGGGTGAGAGCTCTTATCTTGCCCTCATTAATTAGTCTTGCACCTAGTTCCTGAAGTAGTTGGTTTGTTGCTTTTCTTCCTTGTTTCTGGCTTGGACCTTTGGGGTTATACTGATTGGTTGTGATGTTAGACAGAATCCCCCTGTAGGCATTATCCTCTGGATGTCTCCTCATTGTGGTTTGTTTTAGCTCTTCTTGTATTAGATATGCTCCTCCTATTTTTGGATGTATTCCTCTAGTATTGCTTCTAGGCCACTTTTTTCCCACACTCATGTTATCAAGTTTAGGTCAACTCCTCCTAGAGCTTCTTTTATCACTTTTTCTGCTTCTAAGTCTTCTTTGGATTCTTGATCCATGTCTACATCTTCTAAGGACAGGTTGTTTTCATTTTGGCTCTGTTTAGCAGCGCCCTACCAATTATGCTCTTGGAGTGTGGGTAGTTGATTCCGTATTTCGCCTTCCTCCTTGGCGTTTTCCTTTGTATTTCATTCTTCATGTTCCTCTTGCAGAGCTTCGAATTTATTTATGTTTGATGGCGGTGGTTGACCTTATTTTCCTTGATTTATTTTGTTTTTCCTACTTCTGGAGGTTGCCTTAGTGAAGCCTTGTTAATCCATTTTCTTTTGAGCTTGAGCATTAGTTTGTTGGGAGACAATGTGGAGGATATCTCTGAAGAGATGACTGTGCTCGTGACATTTTTTGCATCTGAATGGTATATGCTCATAGTCTATGTTCTAAAGCCATACCTCGTCCCTGAATACTATTTTAATAGCTTCTGGAATTGCCCTTAAGACATCTAAATAGATGCAAATTCTAGCATATGAGACATAGCGGCAAGGCCTAGTGCCCTTTAGCATTTTGATGTATTCTCCTATTTCGTCACTTGTTCCTTTCAACACTGAGGGCAACCAGTAAATTGTGGGGAGAGAATAGAGTCTCACCCAAACCGGTACCCTAGTGAAGTCTTCCTTTTCTAGTGTGAAGTTTTCCTTCCAATAGCACATGTATAACCTACTAGTCTTAGATCCCAACTACAACCTTATTTCTCCCTTTGGGTGCCACTTGGTCTAAATCTGCCAGTTTAAGGTTTTTTCCGAGAGCTAGATGCCCATGTTGCAACATCAGGGTCTTGAATTTCTAGTATCATTATTTTTTGTCTTTGGCTTGCAATCGTTGCTTGTCTGATTCTGATGTTGAACCCTTTCTTCTTTGTTTGGTCGTTGGGAGCTCCTTGCATCAATCAGTTGTGAGGTGGGGTTTTTGTCTAAGCTCTTCCCCGCTCCTTTATCCCCTGAGCAAGCACCATTTGTCTTTCTAGATGAGTGGAAAGTGTTATATGCCGATGTAAATAATGAGGATTCAAGCTCCTTACCCTTGCCTGTGACAGGTTCCCGAAAGGTGGGGGCCTCTGAGCCCCCTCTTGACACTGTCATGGCAGCGTGCAGATAGGAGATAGTGAGAAAACACTAGTAGAGCGAAGCCTCGATCTCTTTTAGTGACAAAGATATGCTTTTCATTCTTGCAAGATTATTGAAAAGACCGCCCTTTCTACAATATTTTTGTATCTTTTAATTTTTTTATTCTTTTTATTTGTCAATATTTTACAATATTGTTAATATTTTCTTTGTAGGCACACTCAATAATCTTTGACAATCCTCACAACACTAATTATAATAATGTATATTAATATTT
>APFE031543877.1:57553-85252 GCA_000404065.3 Pinus taeda
ATAAATTGGACAAAGCATACCAGATCTGCTGAATGACTGGACATTTGAAGAACATGTGTATGTTGGATTCTTCATCGGCTTTGCATATTGTGCATCTGCTGGGGCCGCACCAAAATCTCTTCCTGAGGTTTTCCCATGTTAAATTTTTGTTATAGAAGACTAGCCAGGCAAAATAAATAAACTTTGGTGGACACCGGGCCTTCCAAAATCTGTGTGGGAATGATGGAAGAGTATATGGAGTTCTGTTGCCAACCATATTTCTGTATATATCTTGTACAGTGACAGGTCTGCGAAAATTGCTCACGGTCCATGAAAGGATGTCCCTGTTGCCATGTTTCTGTATGCCGCTCATGGTTAATTTTTCTGTGGTCGCTTTCCATATGTCAACCCACTGTGCCTGTAGATGTAGATCGCATCCGTCTTTCCATATCGGTGTATTCCCCTGCCAGCCTTTGATGAGTTTGTCCCAAGTGAATAAACCACTTTGCTGAAAATGTATGATGAGCCCATGTGGGATTGATTGATCAGTTTTTATGCCAGTCATAGGGTCGATGCCTATAAAGATATTGCAGCCGTTATAAAACCGCCATCTCAGCCGAGACATAAAGAATGGTTCGACTTTCTTTATGCAATTCCATATGGGGGAGCCGCGCCTGGGGCCAATGGTGCCGTGCCTCAACCAATATTCAATTGGTTTCATCTTCATATACCTGTTGCGGATGATGTTGCTCCATTTAGTGCTTCCAAAAATGCCCCTCCATAAAGTTTTACATATAAGAGCACGCCCAAAAAAACACAGATCCAATAAGCCCCAACCGCCCTGCATTTTTGGAATTGATATATGTTTCAATTGAGCGAGGTGCATCTTATGATGATTGGATGTGTTCCCCCAGATGAATGCAGCAGTAATTTGGTTTATACGCCTGATGATGCAGGTGGGGAGAATAAGGAGATGAGCCCAATATACAGACAAATGAGTGAGGACTGCTTTTGATAGAGTAACCCTGCCCGCCAGAGAAAGGACGCGGAATTCCCATGAGGAAATGCGTTTGTAGTATTTTAATAATAGCCAATCCCAATCAGATATATTGTATTTGATCGGCTTTAGATGATAACCGAGGTATGTTATGCCGCCACTGATGGGGAGCGCATGGATCCCCAACATGTCTGAGATTTCCTGAATCAATGCCGAGGACCCTCCATGGAAGTATAAAATAGATTTTTGCTTGTTAATGAGAAGACCTGTAGCATTCTGAAAGCTGTGAATAATGCTAAAAATGCAGGACCATGATGCGCGATGGAGTAAAGCACAAATAAGTACGTCATCCACAAATAGATTGTGGGACAAAGAAATATGGCGGCTGATTTTTATGGGAAAACATCGCAGATCGTCCACCGCTTTGTTTATGTGCAAGCTGAGCGAGTTCATGGCCAATATAAAGATGATTGGGGCGAGTGGGCATCCCTGTCTGAGTCCCCTTTCTGCAGGAAAGTAGGGGGAGGGGATCCCATTTATATTTATGGCATATTTGACACCCACTATGCAAGACATGATCCATGAAATCATATCCTCGCGCAGTCCAATTTTTTGCAGGAGGCAGCGAATGAACCCCCAATCCAGGCAGTCGTATGCCTTTTGTAAATCTATTTTTAGTACGGCGCCAGCAATGTTCTTGGAGGCCATCGTGAATATGCACTCTTGCGTGGATGCAACCGCATCAAGTATGTTCCGACCCCTCAGGAACGCATGCTGATCACAGGTTAAATGGGTAGCCAGGGTGCCTTTGATGTGTTCCGCTATAATCTTAGAGATAATTTTGAAAGAAATATTGCAAAGAGAAATCGGTCAGAAGTCGGAGAAGGTGTCGGCATCTTTCTTCTTTGGAATAAGGGCAATAATGGTGGATGCAGTATGGGGGTGGATGAATCCATTGATTCGAGATGCCTCAATCATACTAATAAGATATGACTTGATCATATCGAAGAAATGCAAGAAAAATTCTATGGACCATCCATCTGGCCCGGGGCATTTGTCCTTGCTGAAGGCTTTGAGAATACGAAGCAGCTCCTCCTCGGTGATCGGCTGGAAAATGTCATCGTTTGTGGGTGCATCGAACATGAGAGGATAATGTTCAATTCCCCATGAAATGTCCCCGATAGAGCATCCCGAACCCCTGCTATATTGCTTCCTGAAATGAGATAGTGCAGCGTCTGTGATATCCTGTTGAGAGGTGTAGAATCCGCCCATGCCATCCTGAATCTTCCATATGGAGTTGATCTCCCGCCTGTGGTTAGCATACCTATGGAAAAACTTAGTGTTCCGGTCCCCCAGTCCGAGCCAGAGAGCGCGGCTTTTGAGTCGCCAAGTGGATTCTTCGTTTTCCAGTATCTTGTTTTTTTGGCGAGTGAGATCGGCAATCATAAGATTTTGTTGAAGCGATTGGGCGTTGGGGTCCCGAGAGGAAGATATGCGGTCCAATTCCGAATTGATCCGAAACAGTTCGGCACGGTCGAGTCGCCTTTTAACACGCTGCCATGTTATAACCTTACCGCGTACAAAATTCATACGGGTACGAAGAGAGGATCCCATTGAAGAGGAAGCGGATTCATTCCATGCAGATGAAACCATGTGACAGAATCCCGGATCATTTAAATATGTATGGTCGAACTTAAATGGATATCGCCCCCGGATGTTGTGCTGGTGCCACTGTAAGAAAATCGGCCTGTGATCAGAAATGATGTCGTTACCAACTGATAAGGCAGGCATGCCCATGAAGTCGATGATATCAGACTGTATGATGACTCGGTCGAGTCGCTTTGCAATGAAGGCATCATTGGTCCGCCCATTCTGCCATGTATAAGACAATGGAGAGGGTGCAATGTCGATGAGATTCCATGTCATCATCTGAGTGCGGAGAAAGTCCGCGATGGGGTCCATCTTCCTGCCAGCACCCCAAATTTCATGAGGACAGAGGGTAAAGTTCATGTCGCCGATAAGCATGATATGGTGAATTCCGCACAGATTCGAGGTGAATAGGCGCTCCCAGAATGGCCGGCGATTCAAATAAGGGGCGTATATGTTAAGAATATGGAGGGGAAGTCGCTGACCACGAAGAGAGACCGACAGTAGAATGCCGGCAAAGCATTTGTAGGCATACGCACGAACCCATATTGGATTCCACAGTGCAACCAAACCACCTGAATGCCCAATTGCATCTAGAGCAACAATGTGCCAAGTGGGAAGCATCTTTCTGAAATATGAGATGGAGATAGTCCTGTCGTGCATGGATTCCTGTATAAAAACCAGCTTAGGGCGGGCGGAGCGGATTAAATGTTTGAGCGCACGGAATTTAGGGCCTGCGCCGAGCCCGCGGATGTTCAATGAAAGGATGTCCATCATGATGCTGAAGGGCCAGCCAAGTCTGCTCTAAGAGGCTGTAAAGGCGAGGATGACATGTCGAGAATCGGTATGTCGACCAAGTTTGATGAGCGTGATCCATGGCCAGGTGGAGAGGATCTGCCACGGAAATGGCGAGAGCCACCTCTGGAGGTCTTTCGGACCGTGATATTCCGACCGAACTTCGGGCTAATCGTGGGGGATGAATGGAGGCGGGGTTTATGGATAGTAAGTGGTTCGAGGTCCGGGAAGCGATGATGCAAGAGGGAGTCTATATCACAGTCGAATTGGTTAACCGGTGAGGATGCGGGGGAGATGTCAGGAGAGATAGGATTAATGGGATCCTTACCACGGCCAGGTGGGGGAGTTATACGATGGGGGGAGGAAGATGAGACGGAGATAGGGCGAGAACCGATGAGGATGTTTCCAATCGGAATGGGGGAGGGAGAGCGAATGGGAGGATCGGCGGGAGGTTCAGGGATGGACGGGAGGATGATGAGAGGGGAGCGTGTGGGGGAAGGGTCCCGAGCTGGAGGGGGAATAGCAATGGAGGGAGTGTAAGCAGGTGGGACCCGAGAGGACGGAGAAGGCATATCAGGGGAAAGAGGAGCTCGGGGGTGACGCCGCGAGGAAGATTCATGAAGAGGATACCGTCGGCGATGTGCATCACGGCGTGGGCAATTTTCAATGATATGTCCAGTGCGGTGACATGCAACGCACCGGAAGGGAATACCCCAGAAATCCAAGCGCTGAGAGACATGTAAACCCCTCCAAGTAATGTCGATGTGTTCCGGGTAAACCCCCCCCGGTAAGGGCGGTCGATGAGGATCCATGCTATCCTCTTGTCTTTTTCGCCTATAATCCATGGATCGGCATATATGAAGCGGCCAATAGAGTTCCCGATAATCTCCAGAATTTCTTTTGACCACATTTCCAGAGGGAGATTCGGGATCTTAACCCAGATCAAATTGTGAGAAGGAGTATTCCGGAGGGGGTCAAAGCCGATGAACCATCGGTGGAGGACAAGAAAGCTCCGTTTATAAACCCATGGAGCGCGGAGAATAGCTTCAGAATCCGCAGCATCAAGAAAGTGGAAGCTGAACCAATCCTTCATGTGATGAGAGATAATGGGCGAATAACCAATGATAGGCTTCCAATGATCTGTAATCCACTTCCGCATTTCCTGTTCATTCATGATCGGGAAATGCCATTGCCCAATGAGGGCACAATTCTGTAAGCTGTGTATCCGTTCTGTGAGGTGACAATTGTCCAGAAGTATAGCAGGAGGGGGGGCCGAAGACTTAACGGGGGCACGTCCCGTCTTTGAAGGCAGATGAGCGCGCAGGGGATGTGACCGGTAGGGATCATTAGCAGAGGCCGAAAGATGTCGAGGAGAACATGGTCCGTCCCGAGTCTGAAGAGAAGAGGGGCCAGCCCCGTTGGCGCATTCCAGAAGGCGAGCATCCTCTGCTTGGATAGCCGCCCGAATCATTGCCTCCGTGGCAGATGAATCGGACGCAGAGTCCATAATATTGCAAGATGAATGACAGATCAGCAGAGGGGTAAACCAGACGTTGAGAATGTCAGACTGATGAAATAAATGTCATCAATTGGCTAGTAAAAAAAGAAGTACGGAGGAGTCGATGAAGATATAGGAAGCATGTAAAAGATCTGTCATTAGTCATATGGATTCAGAAAAGGACATCCAGCGATGCATAGAAGGACAAAAAGAGTGTGGTCATACAGAAAATGGGAATCCCAAAGCACCGTCGCTGCAAAAAAGAGATATGCTGAGATGAAAAGGACCGAACCAAATCCCTATCGAGCCAGGAGAACATACAGCTGGGAGAATCCCAATATATGTTTTAATGGGGAGTAGATGGCGTCATGTGAAAGGTAAATGCAGCTGTCGGCCGGAGAATGAAGGGGCCGGAAAAGATAATCGGCGGAAGAACCAGAGGGAACCATCTAGACCAGAGGAAACCATCTAAACCTATGATCCATGACACCAACAGCAGTAGCAAAATACAATACAGATATATATTCCTTCAATATTATGAAGCAACCCGATAACGTTCTATGAAGAAGATAGGATAATACAGATGCAATATATCAAAATCATGCATATGATGATGACAGAGAGACCAGATAAAATAAGGGAGGCATATAATATTATGTGAAGCCAGCTGATAACCTTCTGTGTGTGAATGCAAAGGCGACAGACCATGGTGTTATGAAAACCAGACTTCGAATGAACAATCAACTGTATACCGATATATGCACTCGTATAACCATCTATCAAAATGCAGAAGCCTGAGGCGTATGAACCTAGATGCAGATCACCCGAAACCTAATACAGAGTGATAAATGAAATGGAGAGCGGTAGCGTACCTGAAGGAGCGTCACGTCGCAGAAGATACAACCACCCACTGTGCCAAAACCAGAGAAGGAGGGTATCCAGGAACAGTGTGCATACAGAAGAGGGGTAAAGCTGAATGGCCCCGTGCCATGAGGCACAGCAGCGAACGAAGAAACCAGATAATCGTAAGAGCTTAGGGATATATAGGTGAGTCCACAGCCGGAGGATGAAACACGTCCGGTTTTTGCATGCTATAGATGGCGCAAGACAATGACAACGGGTGACCAGTGCAAGACAGAAAGGAGGATTAGAGCCAAGTGGCATTACCAGAGGCGATGGTTGTGGTCATCTGATAAGGCGTAGAGAGGGCCCTGACGGATGGTAGACCAGCCTGAGGCCGAGAGCTGTATGGCAGGTTAGTCGAGGCAGGCAGCACCTGGTTGGTCACAGCAGTGGTGCATTCTCAGTGGCGCTCCATTTCTAAACTCTATTTTCATCAATATGATATGATAAAATTCATATCTTATACATTACCCATCTTTACAATTAATATGAAAAGAACATTATAATCTTACAATTAATCATCTATTTTTTAGTTATAAGATAATTATTTTCATAAATACTCACATTAACACAAATTATGTTATGTTGTTGTAAAGTGACTCACAATTAATATGAGATATAAAATAAAAATAAAAAAATTAATCACTCCAATCAATGAACCGTCATATCAAAAATAAAAATTTTGATATGATCAAATTCAATCATGATATATGATAAAATTCATATCTTATACATGACCCATCTTCATCTTTACAATTAATATGAAAAGAAGAAAAGCTAGACAATTTTATTGGCGCCCATTTTAATATTAAATTAAAATAAAGTGACAAACCATTATTAAATGGGCAAAATGATTAATCTAAATTTAATGAGATTTTATACTTGTAGTAATATTATTAATTATTAATTATAAATATTAATTATTTTAATAATTTTATAAACCTAATGAGATTTTATAATTGCAATTATATTATTGATTATTAATTATGAAATATTAATCATTTTACAAGTCTATAAACAATGTTAATTAGAACTACTATATAAATTAAATTATTGATAAATATTAATAAACATCAATCCATTATATTATATATATATATATATATATATATATATATATATAATGAAGTATTTTGATGTTTATCATGGATTCATAATTTATTAACATTTATCAATAATTATATATATATATATATATATATATATATATATATATTAAACATAAATGTATTTGAAAAAATATGTAGTTACATGAATAAACCATTGCAATTCATCTCTATTTTAACAGGGGAATGTTTAATTCGTAAATAAGTTTTGTTACAATAACATAAGTTGTCGTTACTACATGCCTAACTTATTTCATGACACTAGTTGTTGTACCATTTTTTAATGTCAATAGGCATGTTTATTTTGGAATAAGGCTTCTAGAATTTTCATTTAGTCATCACTAACTATTAAGTAGATAGAAGGTATCTAACTTGAAATATTCTAGAATATTCTTTAGCATTTACAAAACAAAAATTAGGATTTATCTCCAAAGTAATTATGTCATTTTTATCATTTTAGTTAAATTGATTAATTAAAAAAAAATATCATATAAAGTGTTTTTTTTGGACATGTTGTATTGATAAACCTTGGTATTACAATAAAATCTATTTAGAAATTATAAATCTTCATGATAAAGTAGAGATGAATCTCCATGGTCAATAATCTGATTACATTTTTTTAATGTATATATGTTTAATCTATATATTAATTAGTTTTATTGTTATTAATAATAATAATTGTAATTGAGTTGATTTTTATAAATTTTTATGTCTTTTATAAATAGATGGTGGTATTACCAGCCATTTAATTTATATGGTTGTGTTGATTAATTAGTCAATTTAATTAAAAGAGCAAAAAAACAGAACTATTTTGGAGATATGTTAACTTTGATAATTATTACTAAAATTATTGTAAAAAATTTATAGGGATTAAATCCCTATTATCCACATAAAAATTATGAATAATCAAATTAAATTTTTAAAAACTCTATTCTAAAATAAACCTAGCATAATAAATCTCCATGATATATACCATCTAAAGAAGTGATTCCAATACTGGATATATTATTTTCACAATTACACTATGATAAAATCATATATTATTTATATGAAGAAATTTATGTATATTCAACCATATATTATTAGTATATGCTTGAGGAGGTCAAACCAGCCCGAATAATTTGGTGGGCTTCGATTATGGTGTGATTTATTTATTTATTTTATGGGCTTCGATTATGGTGTGATTTATTTATTTATTTTATGTGTATTTATTTATGCCATGTAAAAATTTGAATAAAAATATACATACCCACGTACTATTTTTATAAGAAAGCAACAAGGAGACTATAGTAAAAGGGAAGGAAAAAAAAAAGTGGTTGGATCATTTGAGCTAATTATTGTCCTCGAGAACTCCCATTTCTTGCCCATGGTTCCTATTAACCTTCAACCTTATTATGCATACCAGGTACAAATTCTCATAAGCTTATGAAGACAGTAAATCTCATACCAGGTACAAATTCTCATAGCTTATGAAGACAGTAAATCTCATTCGAAGAAAAGGCCCCTTCTTGCCTCCCACTGGGAAGATTCTTCCATTTTCTTTCATTCTCTCCATTCAGCGTTCTTCTTCCATGTTATTAAGTCCCTTCTCTCCTCCCAGTGGAGGCATTCTTCCATTCTCTTCGTTCAATTTTCCTCTTCTATGTTAGTATATTCTTTCATTCTCTCCGTTCAGAGTTCTTCTTCCATGTCATGAAGGTCCCTTCTCGCATCCCAGTGGCGGTATTCTTCCATTCAGTTTTCCATGTAACGAGGATTCCTCCATTCTCCCATTTGACATTCCTCTTCCATGCTATGGGATATATCACCACAAATGGTGAGAAAATTAGGACTATTTCTCTTCCATGTTATGGGGATATAAGAGAAACGATGACTAAAATGCCCACTTGCTGAGGCAAACACCTTCAAGAATGCTACCATGTTATGAACCATGCTACCATGTTATCATGGTTCATTGATTGTTTTGAACCCAAGTGTTTTTTTCTTGAGAAACCAACCAACAGTCGATCTCTTTCTGCCTACACTACAAAACATTGGAGGGGAAGAAGATTCGTGAGGGATTCAACATTGGAGGGGAGGAAGATTCTTGAGGGATTGTGGAATTGGGTGGGTTAGTATATTATAGTGCTATGTAGTAAATAAATTGGCTAAGCATGATAGTAAAGTAAACAAATTGACTAAGCATTGCTGCAAAGTGGGTTGGGTTCAGAAGAGATTAGAATCATGTAAATAACACCCTTTGCCCTGGTGGCATCATGCCCTATCGAGGGGTGGTGGACTCTATAGTTGATTCCTATGGTATTGCTTGGCAGTTTGCTAATACCTTGAATTAAATGGAGACTAAATGAATTCGAAATATGCAATATTATTTCTAGTGCTAATTTATATTGCATAAAAATTATGTCTTATATTGTTATTAGATGTCAAATTTAACCTCATACATGGTTTAATGAAGCGACTAGGGTGATGCCTTATGGCCAAGGGAAGTAAGTATGAACGCCACAATGGCTTGTTCTTGGAAATCGTATATTTCTATGGGAACTCTAATCAATGTTCCCAATGGCTCACCGTTTTGTTAATACATAAGCCAAGCTCAATATGCAGCTCCAATGGATGACGGGGAAATGGGGCAAATATTATCTCGATTCAAAAGGAATATCATGAAATTCATTGGCTACGGGATTGGATGATCATTTAAAATAGAATCATTTCATGTTTTAAATAATATAGGGAAGAATGTCTACTTAGATATACCATACAATCTATTTAGAGTACTGCATTGAGTTTCAGTTCGAAGATGAGCATTTTTTAGAAGATGACCCGCACCCTATAACCATTCAATGGACATCTAAGTGTTTCCGAGGTAATGACTTCAACACATGCCCACCTTCAAGGTGGACGAATGCAAGAATATGCTAGCAACCACAGATAGGGATGCTGCAGCAGCAGCAAGTTTTGGATCATGATTACCAATAACTACATGTATTTGTGATTTCTTTGTCTACATGTATTTTTAATTTCCATGTCTCCCAATAACGACTAGTAAAGCAGCTCAATTCTAGCCACTATGTTGGAAAATTGAAGAAGCATTCAATTTAACTACTAATGTCGTCCTTTGAACACCAGGGAGGAAAGCTTATAGCAATATTGAACTTATCGCTCATGTCTAGCCTTCTTATGCAGTAATGGCATGTCCACTCAACTTTTTAGAGGGGCTGACATGTCACTTCACTTTGAGGGAATTAAACCCCGGGGAAGGGAGTATCACCACCCCTCCCCTGTTTAACAAACCAAGCACATGGTAAACCTAAACACTGTTTAACTTTCTGTTTGTCAATAAAGATGTACGTTTGGTTTCCCTTAAAACCACTAATATGAGAAATCGATGTTTTCTCACAAAACTATGGAAACCTAAAACATAGAAACAATATCTTAATAATCAAGAAGACATTCCCAGAAGTAATTAAAAAAAAAAAAAACTAAAGATTGCAACACTTGAAAAAGAGAGCCATCTCATTTATCACATAACACCTTACCTGAGCTCAGGGACAGAACCTTACATGAGCTCAGGACCAGGACCTTACATGGCTCAGGACCAGGAACTTCCTGACTTAGCATACCTTGCAATTTGTAACAAGGTAAGCATGTTTAGAACCTTTTAATAAATAGACAAAACAATAATGGAGACAGAATTGCATCTCATCATTGTTAAATGATTGTTAAAATTTATGACAATGAAAGTATTCAAAACCTCGCTATACACTGCTACTATCATATTAGGGAATTTGCATGATTCCATCCTTTTAGTGGTCAAAAGATACCTGCCCCATCTCTGTCACATATACTGCAATAGCCTTTAAGGTAACAAAACAGATATGACTTCTGTGACATCATTTGATTCTGCCCAAGTTATTAGCACACAAACACTGTAAGTAGCCAGTTTAACAGCTAATCAACAGATACTCATGATTTATCACTTGCCATGGAACCAAGTCGCCTTGACCTCTTGTCCAACTCTGCCATGACTGCAGGTTCTTGCTTTTTACGTTGTTTTGTAATTGTATTCGTAGTCATAGAACCAATCTGCTCGAATGCTACCTGCCATAAGGAAAATAAGAGTAACTGAGACTTAAAGCTATACAGAAACAAAATTACTGTGATGCCAACAAGCAGTAATTATACTATTCTACATATTACTAATGATTAGGACTAGCACTGTCTTTAAAAATTGAGCTCAACTGTAATGTCAATAGAAAGAACTGTTTTCTATTAAAGCACAGATGGCCCTTTAAGAGCAACATAAAAAGAGATCCGCAAAATTTGTATGTGTTATTGGCTACATATTTTTCTCACCTTCAATAGTTCATCTGGGTCAAATGCATGATGTGTTGTATTATGCAAGATGCTAATAACATCCCCAATGTTTTGAGCAGCTAATAGCTCGTCCTCTTTCATCTGTAATTAAAGGAGAATAATGAGCCTATGGGAAACTTAAAAATGCAAAAAGCTCGACGGGAACATATAGTGTGCTGTATTAATAAAATAAATAGACTTGCCTTGAAAATAGCCAATGCTACTCGGAATAGAACTTTGGCACCCTCATTAAAGAGAACATCCCACACCCGCATGGTAGTCTACAGTAGCACCCACAGTAAACTATTTGTTAGTAGATATCCACAGTTTAAATAGTTTGGATCATAAAATTACACAATCTTTTGAATGAAAATTTGATGCTTACTTCAGATGGCAAGCTTTTTGCAAAGAGACAAAGAAACCACTCTGTTGCCACAAGAGAGACATCAAATTCCAGATGTTCTAAATGTGCAGCAATTCTGTCATCCAAAAACAAAAGGCCAATGATATACTACGAAAAAGAATTAAATATAACAATAATTAATATCATTTCTTTGTCAAATGGATTTATCTAGGTTGGTTGTTTGGAATGATTGGGATCCTCCCACCCAGATTCAATTCCCATATCCCATAAGTGACATGATGAGCTTTGATGTAATGGCTTTGATTTTTGTCATTCAAAATGAGCTTTGATGTAATGGCTTTGATTTTTGTCATTCAAAATGAATAGCCCCTCAAGGACCGGAACATGTATATTCCTCAAATGGAATATAAAGGTATTTTCCAAATGAAAAATGGAATATTAATATCATTTCTAAATTGAAGGGAAAGTATGTAAGTTTTACCTAGGTAACTTTTTTGCCATGAGGTCTTTAAATACCCTTTGTTCAACATGACATCCAGATAAGTTGTGTGTATAGCAATCACTGACCAGAACATTCTCCAGGAGCACAGCCAACATCCAAAATGCATCCTCCTCAGTTTTCATAACGAGCAATAACAATGCAGCCACATAATTTAAACCCTGTTTTGCAAACGATAACTTCCACTTGATCAACATATCTTGTAACCAAAATGCATAATATTTTCATTATTAAGGCGCAGCTAACAAGAGTTTATCAATTGTAAGGAAATCCTGCACTACACATTTGCAAAGGGAAAATGAAATTAAAAGATATTTAATGCTAGCCTTACTTGGCAATAGCCAACATGGGAATCACGAAAAGAGTATCCAACAAGCACCCTTCGTAGAGATTCATGTCCCTCTGGAGTATCCAACCAGGGATGAGAAGGGAAAGTACGTGGCAAATCCTGCATGGGAGCCAGAAAAAATTGCTCATAATGACTTCAAAGACAATGAGTAATTCATCTATCTAAATTACACAAGATTCCCACAATGCACAGGTCTTCTCGGTTACAACCAAAACCAATCAAGAATAATTGATAACATTCTACTTATATACTAGTGTACACCTGATTCCGTCAACCTGATTCGTGGACAAGGGAGAATCGCTATTGATCGTGATTACCAAAAACACCAGTAAATATCTAGCCAATTTGTCAACTGTCATTTCATTCTCCTTGTATAAATCCATGTATGTAGTAGTTCAAATGAAGCTACGAATATAAAATAGTTGCAAGCAAAAATTACCTCCATTGGCATGTATTGTCTATTTTACAACTCATTTTTCCTTATGGCCGTCAATTTTGTAAGGCCATTATTTTTCATAACTGTGAGATCCATGTAAAATGTTTATTAATCATATGTACTGTTAAAATGAAGGAGCGTTAAGGGATAACTTTATCATTCTGTGAGATTTGCAAATTGGTCGTTGAAAATGGGCAGGAGCTAATGTGAAAACAGAGTGTGAATAGAAAGTTAAAAACATACATGTTTCCTTGTTATAATCTGATTCCCCAAAATTAAGTTTTTCTGATACTTGCAAAGGATCCCTTAATAATCTAAATGAAGCAGCTACTATCCCTTCATAGGGCATCTACAATGTTGTGAGATATTTCAGTCTATTGTAAGTTCATTTGTAGACCTTATTTAATTTTGGTGTGCCATATGCCTACGCAAATGACATGTTACATATCAAGACTGAAGTCATATGTACTGTTAAAATGAAGGAGCATTAAGGGATAACTTTATCATTCTGTGAGATTTGCAAATTGGTCGTTGAAAATGGGCAGGAGCTAATGTGAAAACCGAGTGTCGATAGAAAGTTAAAAACATACATGTTTACTTGTTATAATCTGATTCCCCAAAATTCAGTTTTTCTGATACTTGCAAAGGATCCCTTAATAATCTAAATGAAGCAGCTACTATCCCTTCATAGGGCATCTACAATGTTGTGAGATATTTCAGTTTATTGTAAGTTTGTTTGTAGACCTTATACTTGTAGACCTTATTTATTTTTGGTGTGTCATATACCTACTCAAATGCCATGTTACATATCAAGACAGAAGTGAGGTTTGGTTCAATCACCAGGGTATCTGAAAGGCTATAAGTATTCACCAAACCCATTTGTAAATAGCTGGGATTTGGTCTTATGAAGGTCCTGATAGATGCCTAAGAACAAAGAAAAGCTGTTGGTGTTTCTCTTCACTCTCGGTCCTTTTCTCATTTCAACTTTAACTGTTTTATTAGTCTGCTGTTGACCATTCATCTTCTCAGTTCTAATATCATGATTAGTTGTTATAAAACTGTATCCTGCCACATGCCCCAATTTACAGTGATGGTCTAATAGCATTCTAAGTTCTTTATTTCGTGTATGTGTGTGCATACTGTAAATTTTGGGGTCATAATATTCAGACCATCCACTACTTTCACGTATGCCTGTTATCATTTCTGATCATTGTGGAAGGATACTTATCTAAACGAACAAGCTCTTCCTTCATATGACATCTACAATGTTCTGTGATATTTCAGTATTGAGACATGCGCTTCAGAAAATTGTTTTAAGGAATTGTGAGCATGAGACACCAACTTAGAAGTTAGGAGAACCACATCAGATACCATAACATTTTCAACATGCACTTGTAACATTTTGGATGAATCAAAGAAAACCACACAAGGCATTTAAAAATGAATGCTCCCCACTTCCATTATACAAGGCTTTTTGATTTCCTACAAGATGCAGGAAAAGGCTATATTAGCCCCACAAAATCGTATTGGTTGAGCATTCATCTCCCAAATCTTGATAGGTGGTGGATTCTCAGCATTGTAGCGTAAAATGGAAAGTCTAAAATTCTGATGTGATGCAGGACAATCATCAAGGAACTGAGCCATCCAAGGAGTAGACATGTGGAAATCACAAGGAGCCATGTAGTTGCAGCAAGCAAAGTTGATACGATCAATTTTGATAAACAAATAACTACACAACATGAAATCTAGAAACTCTAGCAGATGAAAACTTAACAGAGTGATTATAAATAACGATGCAGCAGATCCAGAAGAAGTGATTTCTTCTAGAAGAAATGTTCAAAGACAACGAAGGCAAAATGTAGCCTCTAAGGATTTTGTGGGGCTGCCATTGCCTTTGGCCTGGCAGATGGAAAAGAAAGAGAGAGTAATCTGCCTGAGACAGAAAGAGCAGAAGTTTATTTTTGTAATTGCGGAACGCTAGTTCTGTGAGAGTGAGAATTTGTAATGGCCAGAGCCCATGTTTGAAAAAAGTAAATGGCTAAAGGCCGTGATCAATTTGAAGGAAAGTCTGGTTGTGTGACTGTCTATATTGTTTATGTATTTCATTATATGTTGCCTAAGTGCATCAAGGTAGTGAGGGTGTTTGTGGAATAATAATGATGTGATCACTAAATATCTTTATGGTATTAATCAGTCACTGTAGGTTCGTGCACAAAGAAGCAGAGTATCTTAATCTCTTGCATCATAATGTTGATATTTCTTGTAAGAAAGCCATTTTTTAAGTGATTCAGTGAAAATGCTCTACCATTCTTTTGAAAATGCTTTAGGAAACATACCCTGAGCAGCTGCATCGCAATGAGCAGCATTCATTCCATTAAGGCACTTGGTTTGAGTGATATCTATGCTGTCGAAAAGAAACTAACAGAACAAAATGTAAACGATGAAACTTACGTGATCGATCTGCCGCGTTGCAGCAGTGACCTTCCCTTGAACAGCCTTCAAAAGGTCTTCATAGTAGCTATCTGGCACAGTGGACCGTTTCTTTGCGGCACCTGAAACCGACAGCCAGACCTTCGGCCTTAATGCAAGGGGAATCCCCTTCCTGATCAGCCTCTTCAAGGCAATGGTATTAGAGAGCGCAGAAAGTGAGAGCGAAGACACAGCAATCCCTTCAGACAGAGAAGATATCTTGGGCTGCAAATACCAACCAGCCCCTTTGCTGGCCTCCAGAGCCCACCAAACTCGGCTCTGTTGTCGCACCCTCTCTCTCACCTCATTGAAGAGATTCGCATCATCAAGAGTCCCTTCAACAGTGAAGGAATACAGATCTGAAAACCTCACGGTGACATTCTTTCTAAGCACATTGGTATTGCCCCTCCATTTGGGTTTCTGCCTATCCCAATGGTTGTGTTGTGTTCCAAACCTTTCCTCAAAATTGGCCATGAAAATGCAACACTACAAACAGTTATCAAATTTGACGATATTACCGCTTCTATTTTCAATTAGTGAATTTCAGATAAAAAAGGATCTGAATCTATATAAAGCTTTTTGCCGAATTGTATGATTTTCTCAACAGGTTGAGTAAAACACAGAAAAATGACTATGCTTCCGGCAATATCAATCAAAAGTCCATGAAAAGCAACACTATTTATGGAAGCAACGCTTTGCCTCAATGATATGATTTCTTCCACGCCCCAAAAAATGAAAATTAGCTATTTTTCCTGCAATAGCGATCCAAAGTCCATCAAAAACAATTGGATTCTACACAATCCTGCCTTCAATCCTCGCTCAGATGATGCAATGCAGGCTCCTGTTAACGAGGGCGTCCATTGCCCCTCTGCTTCAAACAACATGGCAACTTTCCCTTCACTATTTTATCTCTGAAACGAATGAAAACCCGCTTGCAATATCGGCTTTTCTCATCCAAAAAGCAATCCAAAGACATAAAATGTCCGAGCGCCAGGGTCTCAAGGGTTCCTTGTCTCGGTCTGTACAAATACTGCACCCAATCCAACCAGAATTTGCCAGGCGGAACTCGTACTGGAAGATGAAGTGGGAAGATGAAGCTGTCCAACGATGTGAAATCGAAAAATATAACCTGTGCCGGCAGAGATTTGGTCGTGAAAATTCGGCATCCGAAACGCGGTGACTCGTTCCTGGGCAAAACCGGGACCACTTTATAGCCGTTGGATCGTTTTATGAGACACGTGGAGGGAGATCCTTGCCCCTCGTCTGTAGATTTTGTGCGTTTCTACAGGATTGCCCGGAGGTTGGAGAGTCCGACCTCTTCCGTATGGCCGAGACACACAAGATCAGGGGTTCGCGTGACACGTTGCGGCGGGCAGCCCGCGGCCCCACGCGCCGTTTTGCGGGACCCACCGGCCGGCACGCGGTCCTCCTAGTGGATATGCTCATTGCGAGTAAACCTCGTGATTCGCTCGCGTTTTCCATAAATTTACATCAAGCCCTTCGATTATGGGCTTTACTGTGATAAATCTCGCCCCATGATCGGTGGGAATTATTTGTAAAGTCAAATGGAACTTGGAAGATTAGATGAGGCTGTTAGCACTATATAAGGCCTTCTTTACTTTATTTAAAAAATATGATATATGTTCTAACTTATTTTTAGATAAAGATTAGGGCCTTCTTTACTTTATGTTAAAAAAATGTTTTAATTTAGGCTTAGATAAAGGTTAAGTTCATTTTTGGTAGAGTTGTTGCGAAGAAGGGTTTTAATTTGGCGAAAATCATTTAATATTTTATTTTTTTATTTTATTTATATTTTAATTAGGATTGTATTAGATTATATACTTTGACTAATATAACAAATCGTTTGACCTTTAATATTAATATATGTGATTTAATTGAATGGTTTAAATATATAATATATATTTAGCAAAATTATTAATTTTTTATTATTTTAAAATGTTTTGTAAATATTTTAAATTATGTAAAAATAATAATTCAAACTTTCATTTTAATGATTTTTCTAAATTTAAATTATAATACATATAAACAAATATATTATATATATATATAATAAAATATGAATAAGTGTTATGTTGGACCAAAAGTCACACTGAGAGGGGATGAATCAGTCTCGATTCAATTTTATAATTTCTTAATCTCAATTACTCATATATTTATGTAGTAGTGTTCATAAGTATTATGTTATTATGAATCAAAATACATTATCATATAACCAGCATAACTAGAAACAACAATAAGTGTTACATCACAAGGAGATAAAAAATGTTAGGAGAAAACCTAAATGGGAGAAAACCACCAATTCTTCTTATGTTCAGTCTTCAATTATTTACATCAATTTGCAATCCCAGCTTGAGGGAGACAACTATCCCCAAATTATGCAAGCTACCACTTGTGGTAGGCTACAACATGTTTAAGGCACCGACCTTGAAGATATAAGTAGTTGTTCATTGTAGGCTACACCCTAATTGAGATTCCAACCTCAAAGATGAGTAAGCTCCAACCCGATTTAGGCTCCAACCACAACAATGAGTAGGCTCTAACCTCCTTCTTCAACTTCCTTTTGGACCTCTATTTCATCTCATTTTCAAATTGGATCCATTATCATCATATATCACCGAATATGCATATTAAGATATTGCCACAAATTGCAATCACAACTTGCAAATATTGTCACTACCATTGTACCAATCATTGACTTTACTACACAACCTAAAACCACTACACTGCCATATAACCTGCAACCATTATACTACTATACATCATACACCAAAATCTCAAATTAATAACTCATGTTGGTTGTCATACTGCTGCCCATATTCTGCTTCAACCAGAACTACAATTTGGTTATTCAAACCCTTCATTGGAACATGTTTACTTCATATATCCAAAACACCTACAACATGCTCATATACCTTAAAAATGAACATACAAGATTTTGGCCATCAAATATGAGTCAAAACAACATCAAACCCCTCTAGTTACATTCATTCCTGAATTGTGATTGTTCAACTACTTCTGAATCTCAATTTTGATAAACAAATGATCCCAAAACTCATAAAAAACCATAATATATCATATATTGACTTAACTATTATACACCATACCTATTTCTAGGTGTGTTGTTGGATTTCAACGTTGGTCCCCACCAAATGTTAAATATGTGACAAACTGACAATTATATTAAAAAAATATCGAACCTATCAATCAGTGAAGGTCAAATTGTTGACCTCATAGATTCAACACACGATGTCTACCAATTCATCTAGTCAATGGGGCTTGTTATGACCATCCATTTATAGAATATGTATTATGGTGGCGTCAACCTCAAATGATCCTGTAACAGTGTCGGGTTAAAAATCCATGTAATAAAGTTAATAAAGGCAAAATAAGACCAAGGTCATGGGACACATATTCTAAGTTGAATGTTGGGCAAAGCATCCTAGTGGGAGTCACTTGTTGTTTACTATCTCTAAGAAAATTAGCAAAGGTAATGGCAAAGACTTTGAAAAGGCAAAAAATACATTATTGGCATTTTATTTACAAAAATAAAGGAAAATAGGAGAAAAAGAAGGTGAAAGGTCACAGATTTGCATGAGAGGGAAATTGAAGGAAAATAGAGGAAAAATAAAGAAATTAGAGGCCTCAATAATAAAAAGGCTTTTGAGGATTAGTTCACATCCTTTTGTCAGTTTTGTTTTGGAATTAGTCTCAAAGAGGAGAAGAGGAGAAGGAAAGCAACCAAGCAAAAAAAGACAAGGAGGGCAAAGGAAAGTAAAGGAAAGCAAAGGAAAGTAAGGATCAAGCAAGGAAAGGTTGAATCAAGCGGCTTTAGCGGGAATAATTGCAGGTAATAGGTTGCATATATGATTTCCTAGCTGGTTTTGGCATGCATGGTTAATGTATGTGTATTTGGTTCACTTTTGTCATTAGCATAGGTTTTGTCGGATTTCGACAGTGGTTTCAGCCTTGCCTTGTCATTTCTAGATAGTCATGGTGTGGTGAGATTCATTCTTGGTTGAGCTTTGGATTGCTGGAAGGTTTTGGATCTGGGTAAGGTGGTCTCAGGAAAATCACAAGTGTTGGGGGTGGAGTGTATAATTTCCCACTATAGATCACCAGATAATGCGATATACTAAAGCAAAATACTTGATCTACTTCTACAAACAAGCTTGCGGAAGCTTAATCGATTATGAGCAAGATCAAATAGAACACATATAACAGAGAATGAGAAATCAATCACACATGAACACAGAAGAATACTCTGGGGAAAGCCTTAGCTAAAAACCTCAATCTCTCTATTATCATAAAAGTGGAAATATGTCCGGATTACACAAAGCTTTAGCTCACAAGCTATCCAACTCTCAGTACAATCCCTCAATGTTGCTCATAGACTAAATAGACACAACATATGCCTTCCTCTAGTCCTGCAAGCCTCCTATTTCCTTGCACAGTTTCTCCTAGGTCCTCTGGCTGCCACCTGTGTGAATTAACCTCTCACACAACTCATCAAGCTCAGAAGTAACTGCGCAATCTCCAAGGAATGAATTCCTTCTGCATGCAAGAGATATCCTCAATGGAATATTCTTGCAACTAATAGTACATTGTCCCATCATCTGATCTCAACTGGGTCTCTGACTGAACTAACATGCATGAGTTATTTATGAGAGAATATTCAATTATCTGAAGTGCAATAGTTACAGGCATGCATGCATTAACTAACTGAACTCACAATCAGTTCCACAAACTGTTGGAACTAATCTAACTGGACTTAACTCAGTTAACTGAGCTAACTAATTACAACTCAAAGTACAACTCATTCTAATCTCCTTAATCAAGCGATAACTTCCTCAATCAAGGGGAAACTGTCGCATGTCTTCACATAGACTTCATGTTTGATTTTCTCCAACTAATTAACTCAAGATGAATTAATTAATTATTTTTCAAACAGCTGCTAAAATCACATTCGAATTTTAATTCTCAATTTTAGTTCAGGGACTAACTAAAATTGGAATGTATCCCGAAATGCTATTTATAGCAGTGTTATTTTTAGAACTTCTATTTTTAGCATTTCTTGTTACTTTCAACACTCCCTCTCAACAAGAAAGGGATTATTAGTCACCCCAATTCTGTCTCTATGGAACTCGAACTTGCATTTTCACAATGCCTTAGTTAAAATATCTGCATCTTGTTCCTCAATCGAAACATACAACAACAACATGATCCTCTTCACCACACAGTCTCGAAGATGATGATACCAAATATCGATGTGCTTGGATCTATCATGAAATACTAGATTCTCAGAGAGTTTGATGCAACTCTGATTATTGCAGTAGATCATAGTTGGATCCATCCTCTAACCAAACAATCCAACCAGTATTTTCCGCATCCAAATGGCCTCACATGCTGCCTGACTAGCAGCCTTGTATTCAGCCTCTACTAAGCCAAGTGCAACTGATCTCTGTTTCCTGCTGTACCAAGAAACTGCAGTTGAACCAAGGTTGAAAATTCCTCCTAAAGTGTTGTTTCGGTCTAATGGACTCCCTACCCAATCTACATCTGTGAAGCCCTGAAGCTTCATTCCCTTTGTCCGTCTGCACCACAATCCATACTAAGATGTGCCTCTGAGGTATCTCAGCACATGCTTCGTTGCCTTCCAAAATAGCTTGGTATGCTGAACCATAGCTTGACTCAGTTGGTTCACCACAAAGCACAAATTTGGTCATGTGTTCACTAGATACATCAATGAACCCACAAGCTGTCGATAAATAGTAGCAGTTATTACCTCACCTGAATTAGCATCCTCCTTCCTCTAGTTACCAGCTAGAGGAGTCTGGATGGGCTTGCACTTCTCCATGTGGAATCGTCTGAGTATCTCATTGGCATACTTTCCTTGAGACACAAACACTTCCCCATCCTTCTGCCACACTTCCATGCCTAGAAAGTAGTGCATAAGACCCATGTCTTTCATCTCGAACTCTCTTGCAAGGTCCTCCTTGCAAGACTTGATCAACTGATCATCACTTGTTAATATCAGATCATCAACATAAAGAACAATGATCAATGTCTTATCTTCTACCATGATGTGGTAAAGATTTGCATCTGCTTCACTCTTGGTGAAGCCCAACCCAGTGAAATAGTTGTTGATCCTGGTGTACCAAGCACGAGGTGCTTGCTTCAGCCCGTACAGAGCCCTCTTGAGTCAACACACATGCGACTCATGATCGAAGGTCTCAAAACCTTCTAGCTTCTCAATGTACACCTCTTCCTCAATCTTCCCATTGAGGAACGCAGTCTTCACATCCATCTGATGGTTCTTCCAACCCATCTGAGCTCATAGTGCCAACATCGATCTGATAGATGAGTACCTAGCTACAGGAGCAAAAGTCTCATTGTAGTCGATCCCCTCAACCTGTGAGAAACCATGGGCAACAAACCTTGCCTTATGTTTCTCAACACTCCCATTAGCTGCTTGCTTTACCTTGTAAAGCCATTGGGAACTTACCACTGACTTGTCCTCCAGTCTTAGGACAACATCCCAAACACAGTTCCGAATGATGGAGTTGTACTCGTCCACCATAGCATCAACCCAGACTGGTTGTTGCATTGCTTCCTCAAATGAAGAAGGTTCGGTCTCTACACACTCCCCAACCAGGGCCATGTAACCAGTGTACCGCTCAAGTGACCTTCTCTGTCTGCGCTGAGAAGATGGTTGTCCCACATTCTCTCTCGCACCCAACATCAACCTGTTAGCTTCCCTTGAGCGTTTCCGCCCATCTCTGGAGGACTATGCATGAGTGGATATCTCCACTCCCGGATCCTTTGCATGCGGTTGCTTCGCATTAGTCTAAGGCTCCTCCTCCTTAGGAACTAAAAGTTCCTCCTCTGCATGCAATTTGAGGTCCCTCTCAAGTGATACTCGCATGGATTTCTGCTCATCGAACTTCAGATCTCTGCGTACCACTATCCTATGAATGGTAGGCAAGAACACCAGAGAGTTGTGGGGTGTATTAATGTACCCCACAAGTATCCCCAACTTAGCTATTAGATCTAGCTTCATCCAGGCATCTTTGGTCACATGGCAATAAATCAATGATCTAAAGATCCTGAAGTGATTCACATCTGGTCTCTTCCTAGAAAAGGCTTCCATTGGTGTCTTCATTCCTAGTATACAATGTGGGCTTATGTTCTGCAAGTATACTGATGTATGGCATGCCTCAGCCCACAAATGAAGTGGTAGCCTTTAGTCATGCAGCATTGCTCGAGCTGCTCCCATAATTGATCTGTTCTTCCTTTCGGCCACCCCATTCTGTTGTGGGTTTTGGGTGTCGTCAACTCCCGTTTAATTCCTTCTGCTGCATAGAAGTCCTTAAACTATTGGGAGACATACTCTCCACCATTGTCGCTATGCAAGGCCCTTATTTTCTTTCCATATTCTTTCTCTACCAAGGCTTAGAACTCACAAAACCTTGAGAAGTTTTGATCCTTCTTCTACATAAAGTAGATCCAACATCTACGATAAAAATCATCAATAAAAATAACATAGTACCTTTGTTTAGCAATGGAGGCTGTAGAGAATGGTCCACACACATCTATATGAACTCGCTCTAGGATTGCTCCAGCTCTACTCTCTCGATCCTAAAAGGAAGATTTCACATACTTACCCAAGGTACAACCTTTGCATGTATCCATTTGCTCCAGTTTTCCTTTGTGAAGTCTGGTAGAAATATGATGCATGGTCTTCAAGACCCCATGGTGCAAGTGGCCCAATTTTCTATGCCATAACTCGCCAATATCTTGGCTCTGCACCAACTCTGCTTTGGAACTCAATGCAACACAGTCGTCTACCTCTAGCTTGTAGAGATTCTTTACTCGAATCCCAATTGTCTTGGTCTATCCAGTGCCGATATGCCTCGGGAATGCCTTTCCTTTACTAAAGACTACATCATAGCCTTTGCCTTCCAACATAGCGATGGACACAAGATTCTTCTTCAGACCCAGTACATACTTTACATTAGTCATGGTGAGAGGAGCTCCATGCTACCTCTGAAACACAACCGTGCCTTCACCTGAAACATGGTACTTTCCATCATCGCCCATCTCGATCCGCATCTGTAGATCCTTCTCCTCCAAGGTACTGAAAATATTCTTGTCGTCGGTCATGTGGAATGAAGCTCCACTGTCCAGGTACTAAACACATCCCACCATTGATGAACCAATGCATGCAATGAGAGTGAAATCCAATTCGAACTATGAGGCCAGTGCCTCACCATCTGATCCCTTCGAGGATCCCTTATTGGATTTCTTCTATGGACAATTTGTAGCATAATGGCCCACCTCATGACAATGAAAGCATCTCACTTTCAATTTGTCAATCTTCTTCCCACCATGGGAAGAACTGGATTTGGAATGGGACGCCTTCCCTTTCCCTTTCCTCGCCTTACTCGCTAAGGCTAGATTTTCTTCATCATCTTGCTTTGATGAAGATCCATCTCTAGTGCTTCTTCTTATCTTCTCCTGCATTAGATCCAACCAAATTCATTCCCAATCTGCCAGTTTCTCTCTTCCATTTACCGAGTCTTGGTAGCTATGTCAGCTCTTAGGAAGACCGAGGAGAGCAAGACTCACCATGTCATCATTGACTGTCGTGATCCCTACACTTCCAAGCTCATCCCTGTAGGTGATGAGCTTGTTCAGATATGTAGAGATCATGTCACCCTTTTCACACTTGATTTTCTGAAGCTTGTCTTTCAGTGCCAACTTCCTCTGATCACTATTATACTAATATAGATCCTTCAATGTTTTCCACATTGAAAATGGTGTCTCCTTCCCATGGAGACTCGAGGCTATGTGGTCTCAAATTCCCTCCAGAAGGATTCTCCTCGCTCTAGCTACACATTTCTTCCATTCCGCCAATTCTTGGGCATTAGCAGCAGCTAGCTTGGGGACTTCTTGATCAATGAAGTCCTTCAACTGTTGTCCTCTAATATCTCTTCCATGCGATCCTTCCAAACTATATAATTTGAGCTACCATCAAGGGCATACTTGAGTCTCAAACCATTGAACTCCATTGGTGAAATTTGAGATGTGATGAGAATTCGAATTCTATAATCAAGAACTTCTAACTTTGAACTTCTCCCTTCTTTGTATATTGTTCTTTGCTTTGATCACCTTTGCTCCAATACCATGTAGAATTTCCCACTATAGATCACTAGATAATGCAATATAATAAAGAAAAATACTTGATCTACTTCTACAAACAAACTTGCGGAAGCTTAATCGATTATGAGCAAGATCAAATAGAACACATATAACAGAGAATGAGAAATCAATCACACATGAACACAGAAGAATAATCTGGGGAAAGCCTTAGCTAAAAACCCCGATCTCTCTATTATCATACAAGTGGAAATATGTCCGGATTACACAAAGCTTTAGCTCACAAGCTATCTAGCTCTTAGTACAATCCCTCAATGCTGCTCATAGACTGAATAGACACAACATATGCCTTCCTCCAATCCTCCAAGCCTCCTATTTCCTTGTGCAATTTCTCCTAGGTCCTCTGGCTGCCACCTATGTGAATTAACCTCTCACACAACTCACCTAGCTCAGAAGTAATTGCACAATGTCCAAGGAATGAATTCCTTTTGCATGCAAGAGATATCCTCAATGGAATATTCCTACAACTGATAGTACACTGTCCCATCATCTGATCTCAACTGGGTCTCTGACTGGACTGACATGCATGAGTTATTTATGAGAGAATATTCAGTTATCTAAAGTGCAGTAGTTACATGCATGCATGCATTAACTAATTGAACTCAAAATCAATTCAATAAACTGTTGGAACTAATCTAACTGGACTTAACTCAGTTAACTGAGCTAACTGATTACAACTAGAAGTACAATTCATCTTGATCTCCTTAATCAAGGGTTAACTTCCTCAATCAAAGGGGAAATTGTTGCATGTCTTCACATAGACTTCATGTTAGATTTTCTCCAACTAATTAACTCAAGTTGAATTAATTAATTATTTTTTAAACAACTACTAAAATCAAATTCAAATTTTAATTCTCAATTTTAGTTCAGGGACTAACTAAATGATCTGATAATCACCCTATGAGTGACATCATTTGAAGATTTATTAAACAAAGGTTACAGACTCATGTGCTGGTGTGTGTTCTGTGTTATTTAAGCAACAGATCGATCAGATTGCCAACACACAGACATTTAAATGGAAAGACAATAGAGAAATATAGTAAGCAAACACAAAGATACGAGAATTTTAATAAGGAGTTCACCCTATTCTTCAGGGCTACATCTCTGGTCTAGCTTTCAGTGGTGGCCTTGTTTTATTGTGTCTTTAAGCAGAGAATTACAATGCAGGGACTCAATATGAGTTCTCCTGAAGCAGGTTTGCTTGGCAGGGTGGTTCTTGGATTCCCCAAGCCACTGGAGTGCACAGACTCGTTTGCCTACTAGCTCTGTGACCTTCTGGTCTATAATGGAAAGAGCCCAATGTGGTGCTCAGTCTGGACAGATGCTCTATGGGATGGCTCAGATCTCTCAAGCCTCTAGTGCTCGATGCTGCCTTTGCTCAACTCGGCCTTCTGTCCTCTTCTGCTTTTGCTTCCCTGTCTTCTTTCTTTGTGTATTCCATCCTCCTCTCGGGATTCTGGTCTCTCTATCTTCTTCCTTCGCCTCTCGAATTGTTCTTTGACTTGACTGTCTTCCCTTGTATAGCTGTCTCTCTATTCATGTCTTTGAAGCCATTAAAACCTATGCCTGTTTGATTCCTCTTCTGCTTGTGTTGATTCACCTTCTGCAACTACGCTTGGAGTTCCTTGTTTGGCGTCATCATTAGTGCTCAGGGAGTGGCCACGTATCCTCCTCTAAACAGCACCAGCCTGCTTCGTCGATTCGTTTATTCAGTTACGTCATGGATGAAGTCTTTCCTCCACCGTGGTGGTCAAATGGATTCCAAATCCTTCTAAAACACGACGTATTCCCTTGTCGATTCTGCTTCCTCCATCGGGCGCGATCTCAGTCGTTCGATCTGAGTCCCCTGGATCCAACGCCATACGTACGTTTCGCGCAGTTGACTTGCTCGACCGATAGCGTGCAATCAATGGTGGTTTTATCTCACCTCCGCTTGCCACGTGTCGATCGATGAATGGAATCGCTCCATTCTCATCCGAAACCTCTTACTGTTTGAGGGCACCCCAACCAAAACTGCCGATTTCCAGAGCTTGAGTCCCGCCTTTGTACTTTCAGCGCTTTTTCCTTTCCGCTCGTGGTTCTCCGGCTTCCCATGCATCCGTGTGCTCGGGCTTCCTCCTTCACGGCCTTGTTCACCCAGCGTGTGCGATTAGCGCTAATTGCGCATCAAAAACCACCTCCTTTTCTTGATCCGGGGCTCCTAGGGGTTACTTTGACCTCCAACGCAGTCTCCATGGGCCTCGGTCAACGTGCTTTGATCGAGGTCCTCATCGTTCCACGCTGGCTGCCATTGCCACTGGTTCAGGGTGTTTTTGATTACTGTTTTGGATTCTTTAGAGATTTGTTTCGACCTGATACAGTCATGGTTCTTTGATAGTCTTCTATGGATCCAATTAAAAAAAAAAAAAAAACAAAAACAAAAAAAACAAAAAAAACTTTTGGACCACCAAAAGTTGGTTTTCTTTCAAGCATCGACTAAGTGAGGGTACTACTGTCTCACTTGCCCAATCTCAATCCATTTTGCACTGCTTGGCTTCAAACCTTTGAGTCTAATCCCGAGGTACTCAACATCTCCCCTGCACGTTGTCCTTACCTTCTTGTCCAAGACTGTGTCTTCCTGCAATTCACTCAGATATTCAGGTAGCAGGTCATCAATAGAAGGCAATTGACTTTGCTCTTCAAGGTCCTCAATCATCAAAGGTTCAAACAATCTCAGGAAATCTGCGTTTACGACTGAGTAGATGTGCATGTAAGCTGGTAGATCAAGGCGAAAAGAATTTTCACCAATCTTCTCAAGTATCCTGAAGGGTCCATATCTGATGGGTTTTAGCTTTTTACCTTCACCTTGCATCCTGTCCATGCTGATATATAGCCAGACTTGGTCTCCAACTTGAAGACTATGCTCCATCCGATGCTTATCATGCCTAGCCTTGTTCTTGGCCTGGCTCTTTTCCAGTTGTTCCTATACGGCCTAGTGGATCTCCTGGATCTGTTCAATGAACCTAGTTGCCTTGTACACATCATTGTGTCCATCAACCATGGTATCTTTACAAAGACAAAATCCAAA
>APFE031543877.1:88302-117841 GCA_000404065.3 Pinus taeda
ATATGTAAAAGCTCATGTCTTTTTCTCTCATGTTCTTCATCAATAACAGATTGAGTAGAATTACTAGTAGATGCTTCAAAATTCTTACCTTTTATACCTGTGGCTGCAATGATTGTTTCATCTCTCGAGGTTGACCCCAAATCTTTCTGAATAGCTACAACAATCTTCTTCTTCTTGCCCTCGGACTTCTTAGGTATCAGCTCTGGATGCAGAATCCAATAGTGCTCGTCATCATGCCCATCCTTTTTATAGTGAGTGCATGAAGCTTTGCCTTTTTGTGCAGTGTTAGCCTTCCTTACTTTCCACTTCTGCTTTCTTTTCTCCTTGCTCTTGCTTACAGTGGGTTAGGATGGCCACCCAACTTTTGGATTTCCATTCTTTCCTCTAGCCTCTAGATGAGTAGCTTGTACAGATACCTCATCTATACTAGTGGGATTAAACATGAGTATGGTATGCCTCATGTAACTGTGTAGACCACCAATGTACTTCAAAAGAGTCTCTGGTGAGTCTAATGAGATACCCAACCTCAATGCTCTCTTTCTAAACTCTTGAGTGTACCCTTGCACACTTTTCCCTTTCAACTGCTGAAGATTTTTCCAACTCATCATGGCTTGTTGCATGTAGGCCAATGGAACCTTCCACTGACATTGTCTTTCGAGAATAGACTCTCCCAATTTTAGGATTAGTTTCCACCAACTCTCCTTCTTCTAATTTGAGCTTTGATCTAGTGAGCATTCACAACTAAACCAACACAAGATTGTCTAACCTTACAGCCTAGAGCTCTGATACCACTTGATATGATAATCATCCTATGAGTGACATCAATTGAAGATTTATTAAACAAAGGTATTACAGGCTCATGTGCTGTTGTGTGTTCTGTGTTATTTAAGCAACAGATCGATCAAATTGCTAACACACAGAAATTTAAATGGAAAGACAACAGAGAAATACAGTAAGCAAACACAAAGACACAAGAATTTTAATAAGGAGTTCACCCTATTCTCCAGGGCTACGTCTTCGGTCCAGCTTTCAGTGGTGGCCTTGTTTTATTGTGTCTTTAAGCAGAGAATTACAATGCATGGACTCAATATGAGTTCTCCTGAAATAGGTTTGCTTGGCAGGGTGGTTCTTGGATTCCCCAAGCCACTAGAGTGCACAGACTCATTTGCCTACTAGCTTTGTGACCTTCTGGTATACAAGGGAAAGAGCCTAATGTGGTGCTCAGTTCAGACAGATCCTCTATGGGATGGCTCGGATCTCTCAAGCCTCTGGTGCTTGACACTGCCTTTGGTCAGCTCGACCCTCTGTCGTCTTCTGCTTTTGCTTCACTGTCTTCTTTCTCTGTGTATTTCGTCCTCCTCTCAGGATTCTGGTCTCTCTGTCTTCTTCCTTTGCCTCTCGGATTGTTCTCCAACTTGACTATCTTCCCTCGTATAGCCTGTCTCTCTGTTCATGGCTTTGAAGCCATTCGAACCCATGCCTATTCAGTTCCTCTTCCGCCTCTGTCGATTCGCCTTCTGCAGTTGTGCTTGGAGTTCCTTGTTCAGCATCATCATCAGTGCTCAGGGAGTGGCCACGTGTCCTCCTCTAAATAACGCCAGCTTGCTTTGTCGGTTCATTTCTTCAGTTACATCGTGGATGAAGTTTTTCCTGCACTGTGGCGGTCAAACAGATTCCAAATCCTTCTAAAACACGGCGTATTCCCTTGTCGATTTTGCTTCCTCCATTGGGCATGATCTTAGTTGTCCGATAAAGTCCCCCAGATCCAACGCCATACGCACGTTTCACGTGGTTGACTTGCTCGACTAATAGCGCGCGATCAATGGTGGTTTCTCTCACCTCCGCTTGCCATGCGTCAATCGATGAATGGAATCACTCTGTTCTCATTCGAAACCTCTCACCATTTGAGGGCACCCTGATCAAAACCGCTGGTTTCCAGAGCGTGGGTCCCGCCTTTGTACTTTCAGTGCTTTTTCCTTTCCGCCCGTGGCTCTCCGGCTTCCCATGCATCCGTGTGCTCAGGCTTCCTCCTTCACTACCCTGTTCGCCCATCAAAAACCACCTCCTTTTCCCGATCTGGGGCTCCCATGGGCTACTTTGACCTCCCGCGCAGTCTCCATGGGCCTCGGTCAGCACGCTTTGACCGAGGTCCTCGTCGTTCCACACTGGCTGCCATTGCCACTAGTTCAAGGTGTTTTTTATTGCTGTTTTGGATTCTTTAGAGATTTGTTTCGACCTGATACAGTCATGGTTCTTTGACAGTCTTCTATGGATCCAATTCGGATCACTAAAATTGGAATGTATCCCGAAATGCTATTTATAGCAGTGTTATTTTTAGCACTTTTATTTTTCGCATTTCTTGTTGCTATTTTCAACATGGATATGGTTTTCACCAAGAAGCCCTCAACAGGTGGGTGGGGAAAGGAAAATTCTTCAAGGGATGGTGAAGGAATTTTGAGGCATCCAAGCTCGGTTTGGTTTTGTGATCTCGGGACCGGTTTAGGTGAGATCATGGTAGTGTGAGGGTGGAGGTGGTTTACTATATGGATTCCCTTAGTTTTTTATGGATTGGTTTATCCCATGAGATCCCACATTCATGCTTGGAATATGACACGATGGTGATTAGTTGAAAGAAAGATTTGGTTCAGTCCAATTTGTGTTCGGGTGGTACATGGAAGTCCCTAACTTGGTTGGCTTTGCATATGTTAATAAAAGCTAAGTTCCTCTTGTATTTCATGAGTAAATTTACTTGTTATTATGTGGCTTTAATGGTTGTTCTATAATTTTTATTTATCTAGTTATATGTTGGTTATAAGCATGGTTCTCTAACAGATTCAAGGCATGGCTCTTATCATGTTTGATTGATAAATGAATGGTTAATGAATGTATGACCTAATAAATGTTATTGCAACTATTGTGAGAAGACATTAGTCCTTGTTGGTAAACCTCAGATAAGTTTTAGATCCCTATGTTCAGATATGAATTCATGACCTGTAAATATTATGTTCTCAATGTGTTTAACGGAATGACTGCCATGGTTAGACTATGCTATGTCAAGTCTTTGATTGAGTTTTGTGTTAGAGGCTTTGTCTCTGTGTTATTTATCATTTCTAGGAGTTTCATTAAGTACTGGGTAAAGGTCTGGATCCTAGCCTTGAAAAAGTGGCTCAGATCTCAGGGTTGCTAGCACAAAACTGAGTGAAAAAGATTGCAGTTGCGGGAAGCAGGCTTATGGGAGCGACTAGAGGGTTAGATTCACTTAGAGATCTTGCCATGGGAGTGGTTGGGGGTCTAGTTCACTAAAAAGAAAGTTAATGTTATGAACCAGCTCAAGAAAAGATAGAAAAGATAGATCAACGCCTTAGAATTTAGCCTGTTCGAGGGGGCAACCTCCTTTACATTACATAAATGAACAATTCTTGGATGATTCAAATGAAAAGACCTCCTCTTTATATATAGGAGTCTAAGGGGTCATAACATAATCAGAGCCTACATAACAATAATAATGTAAGGGCATAATAATAACAATAGTGGGCTTCTATGGGGCACAATAGTAACAATATGGGTACATCAATATAATAAGTGGGTTGTACTAATAACAATAAGGGGTTACACTAGTAGTATAGGGGCCTAACAGTTAACTCGGGGGTTGGGCACCTGGAGTGGTTGGTTAGCTCCTGGTGGTCCTATAACACTTGAGGGAAGCCAGTAAGGTCTTGTCTTGTTGGCTCCATTTCCTTAAGGTTATCTAGGAGGTTGAGTCATGTCATACTAACCCTTAGCTCATGTTTACCCTGAGCAAGCCAGTGAAAGCAGGTAGATATGGGAGGAGACATCTTACAAGGTGGTATCAAAGTATGGTGGTATTAGAGCATGGTTCAACGCTTAGACTAGATGGGTGAAATGTGTTCATCATGCATGCATGTTAGTTGTCTACATGGTTGTTATGCATGCATTGTGATAGTCATTGTTGTAGTTTGTGTCATCATGATGATGATATGTTGCTTGAGATAGAGCAGGAATGTAGATTGCCAGAACGAGGTCGCAACACTAGACCTCGAGGTAAAAGTAGATCGTCATACAGGTTTCTATGTTGGGCATGCAGGTATGATGGCTAATGATTGCTATATGCATTATGGTTATGAATATTCTTGTCATTTTATTGTTGTTGTGGTTACATGAAAGATATATGCTAGTTGATTAGTATGGTTTTATGTACATATATTAGATAGTCATGTACGGTAGTTAACTTGTTGTTATATGCATTTTGGTCATACACATGATGATTAGAGTCATTGCATTTAAGATCTTGATGTTATATGTATCATGCTAATTTGGAATGGCATGTCTAGACGGTTATGGTTATGGTATTCAAGTATGATTTAATATACTTGTGATATTGTGTCATATTAATATGGACTGACTTGTGCAGATGTGATTCGGAGATCAAAATTTTGCTCAAAAATGAAAGTGCCCAAAATCTATTGAAATTGGTGTCAAATTGTAGTTTTCGTCATTTTGATTCCAGGGACACTTGTTTCGCCTCAATTTGATGTCATACGACAAAGTTATGGTGCTCTAATTGTTTGGCTCAACAACTAAAATTTTTATAGGGTTGGCTGACTCGGAAATTCGTACTGTTGATTTCATGATGATGTCAGCATGCTAATAGGGCGTACGGGAGCAATCACGGTTTTCCAAGTGGCATGATCATACAGGCACAGATTGTCATTATTTGATTGGATGCAGTGTGTTTTGGTGGCCCAATGGGAGGCTGCCACGTGGCCCAACTAGAGGCCACCACCTGGCGCCTCCACATTGGTTACTTTTTTTTGTACTAGCTCCACAGGGCCCGGTGGGATCGAACCTATGACCTTCCATACAACATCGTTAAGCCTTACCACTACACCATGCACATGTTTCTTAACCTACCATGTTTGTGGATTATTGTTAAAGAGCATTGAAATGTGTGTTGGGGGAGAGGGGTTAGGACTAAGCCTTGGCCCCTGATCGTCGGTAGCCCATAAGACCATGGAAGAGGAGTTATGGGGGAGGAGCTCAGGGCCTAGCCCCATCCCATGGTCACATATTCTTTCGCCAGATTGAGAGTTGCGAAATGAGGAGCTTGTGAAGGGAGTGAGGCTCTAGGCCCTAGCTCCAAGTCACATGGCATCCCACAAGACCGAGCATCGAGTATTTGGGAGCTAGGCAAAGTTAAGGCCTAGCCCAAGACCATATTTTCGGCACATAACCACCATCTAATGATTTGGAGGGCTAGTGTGGTGGGGGCAGGCAATTAGCCCTGACCTTGACTACATCACCCTAATATGACCTTAGCCCAGAGGAAAAGGAGCCTAGGTTGGCGGGGGTAGGTTGTTGGCCCAACCCTTAGCCTTATGGCCCATGTGGCTCTGGTTTGATGCTCATAGGGGTTAATGGGCATTGAAAAGATCCAGTAATTTACACCTCTGGCAGGTGAAATTGTCACTTGTCGAGCGGGTTTTAGGGTAGAATTGTCGCTCTGTTTGTAGGTTTATCCAGTTTGTAGGATGGATAATAGGAGAAGGTTGGGAGAGCTATAACTTAATGAGTTTTTTACCTTTTGGAGCTCAAGAAGAATCTAGATAGGCGTTTTTGGACATTCTATATCTAATAGAAGCCTCTATTCAGTGATTGGAGCACATCTGAAGATAATTTTTTCAGGTTTGAGTCCATAGGTACCAAGATCAATCAATGTTTTGGAGTAGTTATTGAAGCCTTTTGAGCATGGAGAGGACCTTGTAGGGGTTTTCTAGCTTTCAGATGTTAACTACAACAACTGTGACTTATTTGGTACAACTCATGTTTGTCTTTTCTCACTATGTCTTGTTGAGGAAAGCTCTCTCTTTGTACTTCAGTGTGGAATTGTTGTACTTGTTTTCTTATTTTCAGTTGGAGTATAGGGTCTTGATGTGAGAGCCCTTTTCTCACTGATTGTTTCATGACTGAATATAGGTTGTCATGCTTTTTAGAGTGAGATTTCTTTGTAGGAGAATGTTTCTTTGAAGGAGAAATTAGCCACTCATATTGTCAGCAAACCTTATGTACCCTTCATCACTCAAATATATGGAGTGGGGTAGTTGTGTTAGCAGGCCCAAAGATGTAGCCTAGGAGGGGTGAACACTGTCACCAAATTTTGTGTTGTCTCTTTTCTTGAATGCATTTATGAGTTAGATGATGATATGCTACTTGTTTAAAGTTCACATGTAAAACTAACTCATTCACCTTGAAGAGACCTTAAAAGCTTGTGCTTGTGTAAGACCCATTTTTACTTGCAAAGTGTTAAAGGATGATCAGTTTTTAGGAAGGATAAGTTCTCCTCCAATTTCAGATCAATTCGTATTGGAGCTAGTTCTGACCAAGTTGCAGGAATGGGCAAGAAGATGGAAAGTCTCCAAGACCCAGAGGAGATGAAATTGTCTCTTCGAATGGAGAATGTTGAATTGAGGAGAATGCTTGAAATTGTTGAAGAGAAGAGGCGTATACACCTTCAATTGCAGCAAGTGCTTGAGGAACAAGTTGGTGAGAGTTCCACTCCAGTGACAGCAAATGATACCTATGAAGTGAATCCAATATATGGGCATGGTCCAAACACTGGTTATGGACACTATGTGGAGAATGATGTATGTGCATTTTGTTAGCATCTCAAGGATTCTCAGTATATGCCTATAGGTAAAAGTGGGTTGCTTAAGTCATCTTCAAATTCCTCATCAACATCTGAAGAAAAAAATATGGGTGGCAAGTCCAAGGATGTATTCAACATCTCAAGTTCAAATCCTTCAATTTATGTTAATAACACATCTTTTCCAATGTTTGAACATCATACTAAAGGCATTGGTATGAAGCTATTAGCTCGGATGGGTTATGAAGGAGGAGGCCTCAAAATCAATGGCCAAGGGATCACTAATCCTATCATGGTGAAAGAGAGACCAATATATCAAGGATTAGGATATGGTCATAAAGCGTTTAGAGAGTGTTCTAAACTATTTGAGCTGAAGAAATCATTAGAGGACAATATGTCACACCAATATGGTAGTGATAATGTCAATTTGTCTCTTAAGAGAGATGAATGCTTCAAAGTACTTTGCATGTCATCATCCAGTCTACATTGTCAAAGTTACAGCCCAAGGGATAGGTATAAATGTCATGGGAATTTTCCAAATGTTAGTAATTTTGATTATTTTTGGGACATGTATCCATGCACTTTTTGTGATGCAATTGACCATTGTGTGGCTGATTGTGAGCAATGCAAGGTGATGGTCAAAAGAATGGAAAAAATTCTTAGCATCAAGCATGAAGAACCTCCTTCACATTTGAAGACTTCCTTGTCGGTGGGCAAGCGAAAATACTTTTGTATCCATTGCAACATGCATGGCCATGGGAATGAAAGATGTTGGAAACTTCATCCAAAACTTCGTCCCAAGAAGGATGAAGAGGTTAAGAAAACCAATGCAAGGAAAGAAATAGGTGACAAACAGGATACTGGCATGGTTCCTTAGGAAACCTTCAAAGCAAACTAGATGTAGAAATAGAACCGGCCATAAGCCTAGGAGAGGCAAAGATTGGATAGATTGTTTATATAGTTTGTTGCTTTGTAAATTATAAATGCTTGTTGTTGTTGTTACCTGTTTTGGGTACTTTGTAAAGTGAACAAGATTAATCACTATTTGCAACAAGTATGTTTTTCTTTGACATGTTATGTTGTTGGCTTGTTTATAAGTCCAAATCTTTGAGAAAATTTTGGATGAACAATTTTTGTCATCTAGTTTGTCTACAGTTATGTCATGTACTCACTGATACAAATTTTCAAGATGAAACTTGTTATGAATGAAATATTTGATAAATATTGTACAAGAAATAACTATGTTTTTGTCGACAAAGTCAAATGTGTCATTGAATTATTGTAGTCAAGGTACTTTTGTGTACAAACTCATTTTGAGGACATTAAAGCAAAGTTTGAATCATTGCATGGCAAGCAATGAGTTGCTTCTGATTTCCAAGATGGAAAGTCAAGTTTGTCTTCAACAAGGGAACTTCAAGATGAAGTTGTTTGAGCCTTGAAATATAGTTTGGGAGAGAATTTTTAGATTCCATCCATCGATGTTTTTGTTCTTGCATGGTGATAAGAATTGTGGCTTGACTCTTGACAGGACAGTAAGGTCTTCACGATGAGGATAGGTGGAGTACTTTGATTGGAGCTTGAAAGAAACAATTGAAAATAGAGCATTAAGGATTAAGTTTGGGAAAGTTTTTAGTTTTTGCCTCATTTTGTTTACTAGGAGAAGTTAACTTTTGGAGTCCAAAAGTTCTTAGTTAGGAGGTATGATCCGAAGATCAAAATTTTGCTCAAAAATGAAAGTACCCAAAACATTTCGAAACCGGTGTCAAGTTGTATTCTTTGTCTTTCTGATTCCAATGACACTTGTTTCACCTCAATCCAATGTCATATGACAAAGTTATGATGTTCTGATCGTTTGGATCAACAATTAAAAACTTTGCAGGGTTGGCTAATTGGGCTATTGACTATGTAGTTCGTATTGTTGATGTCATAATGATGTCAACATACCAACAAGGTGTACATGACCGATCACATCTTTCCAAGTGGCTTTATCGTATAGGCATAAGTTGTCATGATTTGACGGGTTGTAGTGTGTTTTGGTGGTCCAATGGAAGGTTGCCACGTGGCCCAACTAGAGTCCGCCATGTGGCACCTCCACATTGGTTAAAATATTTTGTATTGGATCCATATGCCTTGGTGGGATCGAACTTGTGACCTTCCAAACAAGACTATCAAGCCTTACCACTGCACCACGCACATGTTTCTTAACTTACCATGTTCACGAGTTATTGTTAATGAGCACTGAAATGTGTGTTGGGGAAGAGAGGCTGGGACTAAGCCCTGGCCCCTAGTCTTCGATAGCCCACAAGACTGTGGTAGAGGAGCAGCGAGGGAGGAGCTCAAGGCTTGGCCCCAGCCCATGGTCACACAGTCTTTCACTGGACAGAGAGTTGTGAAATGAGGAGCTGGGGTAGGGGGTGGGGCTCTAAGCCCTAGCCCCAAGTCACATGGAATCCCACGAGATCGAGTGTAGGGTATTTTGGACTTGGGTTGAGTTAAAGCCTAGCGTTAGACCATATTACTGGTGCATAACCACCATTTAATGATTTGGAGGGCTAGCGTGACGAGGGCAAGTGGTTAGCCCTGTCCCTTGACCACATCACCCTAATATGAACTTAGCCTAGAGGAAAAGGAGCCTCGGTTGGTAAGGGCAAGCCGTTGGTCTAGCCCTCGGCCTTATGGCCCTGGTTTTACACTCACGGGGGTTAATGGGAATTTAAAAGATCCGACAATTTTCACCTATGATTGGCGAAATTGTCACTTCTTGAGCGGATTTCAAGGCGAAATTGTTGCTCTATTTGCAGGTTTATCCAATTTGTAGGACTGATAACATAAGAAGGTTGGGAGAGCCATAACTTGATGATTTTTTTTACCTTTTGGAGCTCAAGAAGAGTCCTTATAGGGGGTTTTGGACATTTTGGATCCAATGGAAGTCTCTATCCTTTGATTGGAACACATCTAAAAAGACTTTTTATAGGTTTGAGTCCATGGGTGCCAAGATCAATTAATGTTTTGGAGCAGTTACTGAAGGGTTTTGGGCATGGAGAGGACCTTGTAGGGGTTTTCTAGCCTTCATATGTTAACTGTAGTAGTTGTGACTTATTTAGTACAACTCATGTTTGTCTTTTCTCACTATGTCTTGTTGAGGAAAGCTCTTTTTTTGTACTTCAATGTGGAATTGTTGTACTTGTTTGCTCATTTTCAGATGGAGTACAAGGTTTTGATGTGAGAGCCCTTTTCTTGTTGGTTGTTTCATGACTGACTGTAGGTTGTCATGATTTTTAGAGTGAGATTTCTTTGCAGGAGAACATTTCCTTGAACAGGAAACTAGCCACTCATGTTGTCAACAAACTTTATGTACTCTTCATCACTGAAATATATGGAGTGGTCTAGCTGTGTTAGGAGGCCTGGAGATGTAGCCCAGGAGGGGTGAAATCCGTCACCAAATTTTGTGTTGTCTCTCTTCTTGAATGGATTTATGAGTTAGATGATGATATGTTACTTGTTTAAAGTACACATATAAAACTAACTCATTAACCTTGAAGAGACCTTAAAAACTTGTGTTTGTGTAAGACCCATTTTTACTTGCAAAGCGTTAGACGACGATCAGTTTTTAGGAATGAGAATTTCTCCTCTAATTTTAGATCAAGATGTGATAGCCTCCCTTGATATACATTAAGGTATGAGTGTGATTATGTCGTTTGTTTGGTTTATTGAACATGGTATATTTATAGGTTGTTTGAATGTTTGATTCATTGCATTATATGAGTATGTGTCTATAAGATTGGATGAAGAAATGATTTTATTTTAAGATGGTTGTACTAACACATTATGTGTTGAGACAACTGATATGTACTTGAGTGAAAGTAGGTGCTAGTTGTAGTATTATGACTAATGATTGTGAGTGGATTATGAAATGGCTATCAGTATTGGTAAAGATTGATTTCAAATTAATAGATATAATGCTTCATCTTTGGAACATGTGGCTGACATGTGTGAACAGTGGTAAGGCAACATGTTTGGCATTAGCGTGACAAGGTAATAGTTAATTTGTTTATATAACTAACAACTAGGTGATGTGATAACACATAATGAGATTCAATTACAACAAGGTAAAAGTTAAAAGATAGAAATTGGGTGAGAATTCCTTTAACTATGTTTGGAAACCAAAACTCCAAACGAATGAGTGCTTTGCATGAATATAGGAAGTCTTCTTAACCTTGATTTTGTCTAAACATTATGTGGATATATGCTAGATTCATGAACATGTATTTGACAGGTATAACAATAGGTTTTCAATTATGACTGGATTCATCAAGGAATTGGAGTCCCTAGAGAGATAAAATATGCATGTGTTCAGATACAAGGTAGCGTGTTTGGCACAATAAGGTAAGGAAACTGGTATATTGTTATATTTATTTATACACTAATAGTTGTATGTTTATGGTAGTATGATGCAGGGATTGCATGACTAAAGAGACTACCATGAAATCTTAAAGGCTCAGGTTGAGCTTTCCCTTGGAAGCATTGGGAACCCATATGGTTGAGTCATGGTGTTTGTTGCTAGTTTTATGCTTTCGATGTTTGGTGATTTATTTGCATTTGACTTGTGGTTTTGATTGTGTCTAGTGCATGGTCATTCCACTTTGTTTGTGTGTCGTATTTCTATTGGTGTTTCATGGTTTCCTTCTTATTTGTTCCTTGTTTTTGCCTTTTATGTTTTGAACATATTGGGAATTGATTGGGGAAAGAGGAAAGTTAATGGAGCTTGGGGAGAGCTGAATGAAACCCAACAAATAAGGTAAGATTTAGATGAAACCCGGTGCATGAGTAAAGGGTAGTTAAAGGCAAGAATGTGACCCTTAGTGGATTGGTTGGGTCCATTGATGTAAATGGGTGGTGGCAGGACAATCAAGAGAAAGGTAACAAGAAAGGTAAAGTAAATGGGATTAAGGTAATATATGCCTTGGATAAGTTAGGAATTGTTGTTCTCAATCTTGTGCATGTTGTGCAAGAATAAAGGGAATTCTCTTAACCTAGACCTTATGATATCTGGTAATTATGTTGTGATCATGATTATTTTATGATAATGATTATATGTATACATGAATATATGTATTTCGCTGTCTGATAGGGTCATCAAGGATCATGATTGTTATATATATATATATATGTCGTTGTCTGATATGATCATCAGGGATTGTGATTGTTTTATGCTAGTGTTTATTTGTATACATGTATGTGTGTATGTTGTTGTCTGACAGGGTTTGTAGGGATCATTCTTGTGGAGAAACGATTGCTTAGGCAGGTGAATGCATGAATATATTCCTAGTTTATGATCAATCAAGAGGGAAGAGTAGCCTTGATAGATCTACGAGGTTAGTATCATGTGGATATGAATTGATACTATGTGATTATAGTATGTCTATGTTTATGTTATGGATAGACTATATTGAGGTATACATGAGCAAAATGAAAACAATGTGATCTACGACATGTTGGACAAGCATAGATAGTGGAAAGACGGTAGAAGAAAGGTTCACTGGTAGAGACAGTGTGGTTTCTAGATGTGTGGTACTACTATTGTGTATATGTTGTACATATTGTACCTGTGATGTTGTGTACATGTGGTGTTGCGTATATATGATGTTGTGCACATGTTTATGAAATGTTGTATACAAATGGTGCTGTGTGCATGTTGTTTATGCAGTGTTGTGTACAAATGGCGTTGTGTGCATGATGGATATGTAGTGTGTGTACATATGGTGCTTTGTGCATGTTGCATATGTGATGTTGTGTACATATGGCATCGTGTGCATGTTGTACATATGGTACTATGTACATGTGGTGTTGTGTGCATGTGGTATTGTGTACGTGTTGTACATGGGGTGTTGTGTGCAAGTGGTGTTATGTACATTTCGTGCATGTGATGTTATGTACATGTCATGCATGTGGTGTTGTGTACACGTGGTATTGTGTACATGTGGTGTTGTGTATGCGTTGTGCAGGTGGCACTATGTACATGTGGTATTGTGTACATGTCGTACACGTTGTGTTGTGCACATGTGGTACTATGTATTCATTGTATTATGACATGTGTATTTGTTGTGTTGTACTATGTATATGTATTGTGTTGTACATCAGGTGTAGGTGTATGTGTTTTGTTGTACATCGGGTATAGGTGTTGTGTTGTACACCAGATGTAGGTGTATGTATTATGCGGTGTCGTACGTCATGTGTGGATATATGCGTTATGATATACAATGTGTATGTGTATGTGATTGAAGATAAAAGAAGCATTGGGTGCTTGTTGGGTGTGGCAACTGGCCTGGTGTGTGTATGGAAAGTATGAGGACAAAGGTAGAAGCAAAGGACCGGTTGAAGGATAAGTGTTGATATTTTATTTCATTTTAATTATGCGTATGAGCTATGACTCTAATTTGTGATAGGTTACATGTGATCCATGATTTTGATTTATGTTGGTTGCATTTGAGTGAACTGGATGTGATATGCTTATACACGATGATTTGATTGAAGAGCTAGTTTGACTTGTTGTGCCAAGAAGTAAAGAAAATTGCAGGTGTACCTTATTGATGGGCTACCAATGAAGTATGATTTGAAATTATTTTAATTTGTTTTGATTCTAATGGAAATTATGTGTTTGATACAAGAAAGCCTAGAAAATGTCTGGTTTGGGTGGTTGAAACTGACTACAAGAATTAGCAGCAGTAGTGAAAGGAGTTGGAACAGGTAATAATATGTTGGTAAAGCACTTCAGGGGCAGGGCCATTATGGGGCACTGGTACCCAATAGTGTCTATTGATTTCCATGAGCATTTTATGACTGATATGATGGTTTTGAGGCAAGGATATGCCTTTTTTTTGGACTTTTTGATGTGAGGAAACCTTGCTAAGGGATGGATCTTGGAAAAGGGATGTCAGGGAACTTGGAAGGTGAGTGACTGCATGGAAGGGGGTGACCAGATTACCTGAAGGACTATGTAGAAAAGAAATGAAGGTCAGGGAATACATTAGTTTTGGCCATTATCATTCCCAAAGGAAATCAAAAGCACATTGGGAGTGTGTCCTAGAACAATGAGTTAATAACTATTCACTAATAGAACAAGTAGTGCAAGGATTGTAGCATTGAACATTGGATACATATTTGACTTTGGCAATGGATTCTAGACTTCCTGGGAAGGAGGTGAACCCTGGTACTATTTTTGAGGGTAGAGGTGTGAGCCTATAGATTCCTTTGTTGTTGATACATGTATTGTATCCTTTTATTTGCTGGTTGAGAAAATGTGGATATGTGTATATTATTGTAAATACTGTATCGAGCTGGAATTATAAAACTCCATATACAATATGATTATTTTCTAGTTGAAGCAAATGTGTATGAGTATATATGTGGTTTTTATTGTAAATACCATAATGAGATGTGTTATAAAGCTCTAGTAAACAATATGTTTGTCATGTTTTAGTAGTGGTCATTGTAAATATTGCAACGAGCTGTGTTATAAAGCTCCATAGGTAGTATGTTTTGGTTTTCAATAATTTCACTGGTTGTAGGTGTTATTGAACACTAAGGATGGTGTTTCCCTAAGGGGGAGCGGTTTGTAAAAACCCTAGGTTAAAAATTCATGTGATAAAGTTAATAAATTAAAAATAATACCAAGGTCATGGGACACATATTCGAAGCTGAATGTTAGGTAAATCATCCTAGTGGGCATCACTTGTTGTTTATTATGGCTAAAGAAATTGACAAAGGCTTTGAAAAGACAAAAAGACATTATTGACATTTTATTTATGAAAATAAAGGAAAATAGGAGAAAAGCAAGGTGAAAGGTCACATATTTGCATGAAAGGGAAATTGATGGAAAATAGAGGAAAAATGAAGAAATTAGAGACCTCAATAATAAAAAGGCTTATGAGGATCAATTCAAAACCTTTTGTCATTTTTGTTTTGGAATTAGTTTGAGAGAGAAGGAGAGCGCCAAGAGGAGAAGGAAAACAATCAAGCAAAGGAAGGACACTAAGAGCAAAGAAAATCAAAGGAAAGTAAAGGAAAGCAAAATAAAACAAGGATCAAGCAAGGAAAGGTTGGATCAAGTGGCTTCAGTGGGAATAGTTGCAAGTAACAGTTGCATGTATGAGTTCCTAACTAGTTTTGGCATGCATAGTTTATGCATGTGTGTATTTGGTTCATTGTTGTTGTTGGCATGGGTTTTGTTGGGTTTCAACAATGGTTTTAGCCTTGCCTTGACATTTATAGATAGCCATGGTGTGATGGGATTCATTCTTGGTTGGGCTTTGGATTGCTGGAAGGTTTTGGATTCGAGTGAGGCGGTCTCAAGAAAATCCCAAGGGTTGGGGGTGGAGATGGTTTTCTTTGGGAAGCTCTCAACAGGTGGGTGGAGACAAGAAAATTCCTCAAAGGATAGTGAAGGAATTCTGAGGCATCCAAGCTCAGTTTGATTTTACGATCTCAAGACTAATTTAGGTAGATCAAGGTAGCGTGAGGGTGGAGGTGGTTTAACCTCTAGATTCACTTGGTTGTTTATGGATTGGTTATTTCCATGAGATCCCATGTTCATGCTTAGAGTATGGAACAGGGGTGATTGGCTAAAAGAAAGATTTGGTTTAGCCCAATCTATGGTCGAGTGGTACGTGGAAGTCCCTGGCTTGGTTGGCTTTCACATATGTCAATAAGAGCTAAGTTCCTCTTGTATTTCATGAGTAAATGTATTTGTTATTATGTGGATTTGATGGTTGTTCTATAATTTTTATTTATCTGGTTATATGATGGTTATATGATGGTTATAAACATGGTTTTATGATAGATTCAAGTCATGGCTTTTATCATGTTTGATTGATAAATGAATGGTTAATGAATGCATGACCTAATAAATGTTATTACAACTATTGTGAGACAGAATTAGTCCTTCTTGGTAAACCTCAGATAAGTTTAAGATCCATATGTTCATATATGCATTCATGACTTGTGGATCTTATGTTCTTAATGTGTTTGGTGAAATAATTGTCATGGTTAGACCGAGATAGGTCAAGTCCATGATTAAGTTTTGTGTTATAGGCTTTGAATTTGTGTTATTTATCATTTTTAAGAGTTTCATTAAGTTCTAGGTAGAGGTATGGATCCTAGCCCTGAAAAGGTGGTTCAGATCTTGGGGTCGCTGACACAGAACTGAGTGAAAAAAATTGTAGTCACTGGGAAGCAGGCTTGTGGGAGTGACTGGATGATTATAGTTGCTTGGAGGCCTTGTCATGGGAGTGAATGGGGGTCTAGCTCACTAAAAAAGAAAGCTAACTCATGGGTTGGGCATCTGGAGTGGTTGGTTAGCACCTGGTGGTCCTGTAGCACCTGAGGGGAGTCAGTAAGGTCTTGTTTTGTCAGCTTGATTTCCTTAAGATTATCTAGGAGGTTGAGTCATGTCATAGTAACCCTTAGCTCATGTTTATCAAGGGCAAGTCGGTGGAAGTGGGTAGATATGGGAGGAGGTGTGTTATAGATCCAAGGTCGTGGACAATCCTTGTGGACAGTCCAAATGATAGACCACAACTTATGCTTTTAGCCTCTGATGCATGTTATTACATATACAGTCAGATGTCAAAATGTTTTGGAGCAATGACCAACCACGACTTATGCCTTTAGCCTCTGATACATGTTACTACGTATACATTCAAATGTCAAAACGTTCCGGAGCAAGGATCAACCGTCACTTATGCCTTTGGACTTACATATACAATTGGAGCAACGAATCAAATTTAAATTGCAACAATGAAACCAAGTGCTCACCCGATGGAGGTGCCAAATTTGAAATGGACCAGTCTCATTACAAACATAGTTACCGATCAAATGAGAATTGTACTGAGTACCCATTTTTTTGAGGGAGCAAAAAAATCATCTGATTTAGAAAAACGTTGATTTAGAATACACCCTTTTTTGGAGCGCATTTTTTACACTTTAATTTTTTTTATGTATCATTATTATTTTTTTAAATGTTAGCGATTTTCATGCTTATTTTGAAAAGTGTTGATGCAACATCAACCCCTTTTTTTAGATGGCTTATCTTTGACACTTTAAATTTTCTAATGTATTAAGTGTGAATAATTTTTTTTAAATGTTGGTGATTTTCATATGGATTTTGAAAAACATCAACATTTTTTAAGACATATTTTTGACACTAAATTTTTGTATGTCCTAAGTATGCACAATCTTTTTTAAAACGTTAATTATTTAACCATTTTTCAAGTTGTCTTATTCTTCTCCTTATTTTTTGTTCTAAGATTCTTTTTAAGGGTTGTCCAAACATGTGTCTTTTGTTTTTCTTTGCAACGCTTTTTATAATTATTTTTTTTCTCAAAGTTTAAAAAAAATAATAACATTAATAATTTGAGGATAAGAATTTTTATATATTGCTAATTAATACTTCATTACACATAAAATAATTGTCACTGAAAAATAATAATTTAAACATTAGACAAAAAATACACATTTTGCATATAAATATGATTAAAAAAAAAGACGGATTCCGGGGCATTTTCACTAAAAATGGCATGTTAAATAAAAGATTTTAATGAAAAAAGAATTAAAGATGGAAAAATACCAGCTTTTATAAAATTTAGAATTTATATCCAAAAAGAAGGATTTTTCAATTTTCTTTTTTTCCCAAAAGAATGATTCCAAATAAAAATAAAATAAAGGTATTAAAAAAAAACACATATCATTTAAAAATAAAAATAAAAATCTTAAAAATAAATTAAACATAAAAAAATACAATTAAATTAAAAAAGACACATTGAAAATAAAAAACATAACTAATAGTAAAAACATTAAAAAAAAACGTTAAAGTAGAAAAACATTAAAACAATTTTTTTTAGAAGAAAAAAATAATTAAAAAAAAATGAGGCTCCGGCCTTAGGTAGGTAAGGTCGATTAGTGGAATCTGCCTTGCCCATGTAGGGCTCGTGGGGCCTCAGGTTTGGGTGTGGGTGGAGCTGCGTACAACTCTATCTCGCCTAGGCCCGACGTCATGGGCGAGCATGGCTAGTTCGCAGAACAACTCCCTAGCTCCCCTTGCCCAAGCCCAAGGGGCCTCAATTTTTTAATTTAAAAATTTTTAATATATTTTTTAATTTTTAAATAATTTAATAAATAATGTGTTTTTATTTTTATTTTTATGTTTTCACATTTTTTCTTAACTTTGTTTTCGCTGTTTTTTTCTTTATTTTATTTTAATGTTTTTAATTTTTATTTTTTTTTTAATTCTCCATTAGACATTATTATTTTCTTTTTTATTTTTTATTTCTTAATTTCATTTTTAATTTTTTACTTAATTATGTTATATATATAGATATTTATATATATATATTATTTTATTTTTTTTGTTTTTTTACTTAGTTATTTTATTTTTTTCTACTTTTTATGTTTGTTTTTCTTTTTTCATTATTTTTTTTGTTTTTTTTCTTTTTCTTTTTTTTCTTAATTTTATTTTTAATTTTACTTATCTTACTATAGATATATTTATTTTGTATATTTTTTTTTTTTATAAGTTAGTTTTTATTTTTTTTTTTACATTTTTATTTTTGGTTTTTCTTATATATATATCTATTTATATATATATATGATTTTTTCTTGTGTATTGTTTTTAAATTATTTTATGTTTTAATATGATGATGATTAACGTCCACTAAGACCAATGCGTCTATCATACCTTAGGGAGGAGAATCTAATTGTAATTATTTAGGATCTTATTTCTTTGCTCCAAAAGAAGGGAAAGAAGCACACCAAGATCACTATAGTTGGGCTAACTTAGTAAATCAAGAAGATTGGAATTGTGATAGATGTTAGAGAAATGAGAGCGAATGTGAGTAAGGGTCGGACAATCTAAAAGAAAGTGCTTTTCATCCCTCACTTTCTTAGTATCACAAAGCTAACAAATTCTATCATCCCAGGGAGTCTTGAGAGTAGACCACCGTCGGGTTTCACTCTGAAGTTCATGAGAGTTAGTTCTAATCTTAGCGATGTTCATCTTTCTTTGAGCTGGTCAAAACAGAAAGATAATTCTAGTTCTCAAGGGTGGGGTTGATCACCTCCTTATAATATCTTAGCTTCCTCTTACCCTCTAGCTCTTTATCATCCCCTAACTTATCCTTAAATTTGGAGGTGATAGTATCTTTGACACTATCCTTGCTTCCCAGGATAATCTCCTCATTTATCCCCTAGTGGTTGAGCCAAGACCGAGCATCCTTATTCCACCCATGCTTGAGGTGAAGATGGGGGTTTTGACTAAAGTTAGAATGCAATTTTAGGAAGCCTCTTGGATTCCATCTTGTAAAGCTTCTTTTTATACATTAAATATTTAAACATAGCCTTGTTTTCAATAGGGGAGAGGCCAACTTCGATCAGGAGGATAGGATAGGGGGTATTTCCCTTGATCTTGAGGTTATAGGTTATGAATTGCTTTTGGATCATCTCAATCTTTCTTCAAGACACTCTGGATATACTGTGACCCCAGACTTCACAACCATATCGGATAATAGGGGTGATGAGCGTCTCAAAGAGGAACCTTTGTTTACTCCAAATACAAAGATTGATGACCTTACAATTGCTTTCAAGGGCATAATAAGCTTTCCAGCCTCCAATAATCATTTTGTCAATGTTGTAGTTCCAGTTAAGCTAGTAAGGGATGTCAATACCCAAATATTTATAAGAAGAGACATGTTCCAAGAAATTGTCATTATAGACAAAATTTCCATAGGTGGTTTTTTTAGATTTAATTATCATGACTTTAGTCTTGTTGGTATTAACTGTCATATGCATCTTGGTGCTATAGCCATGAAGAGTCTTAAGCTACTTGTCCAGGTCCTCATGGATTCTCGCAAGAAGAAATATATCATCGGCGTAGAGGAAAAGAGTGATGATAATACCAATGAGCTCAGTTCCTTTGCACCCCGCGATTTCTAAACACTCCTCTAACTTATTGATGTAAATACCAAAAAGGGGAGGGGAAAGGGGGCACCCTTTCTTAACCCTGATATTGCATTTAATATCTTTAGACCACCCTTTGGTGGTTTTAATCTTAGCAAAAACTATCTCGTAGAGGCGAATCACAACAATCTTCAACTCAAAAGGAATCATGATCTCATCAAGCCTTTTCCAAATTTTATCCCAGGGAACAGTGTCAAAGGCTTTTCTAAATTCCACAAAGCAACAAAATAGATTAGCTTTACTATTGTGACATTCCTCTGCAATGATCCTGAGGGTGACGGGATGGTCAATAGTCGAGTGATATCTCCTAAATTGTGTTTTTTTTTTTCATTTCTTTTTTAGTTTTTATTTTTTCAATGTTTTAATTTTTGTTTGGTTTTGCATTTTTATTTATTTGTTATTTTTTTCTGCATGGTTTGTTTTGACCATCGACTAGCAACCTGATCCCATTATGTGTCATTTTTATAGTTGATTTTAAAGTTTTTATTATAATGGATAGAGTCCACCTCCACAATGTGTCAATTTCATGGTTGGTCTTCAAGTTTTCATTACAATGGTTTGAGTTTGTCTACAATGCATGCCAATTTGATGGTTGATTTTTAAATTTTTGTTGCAATGTGTTAAGTTGTATTAGGCTAAGATTTTAAAATCACTACACTTTTAGCATTTAAAAAAGAAATTACTCTTCACATAATGACTCGTTCATTCAGGTGTTTATTTTTTAATATTTTTTAGTTATACTTTTTTTCCATAATGTCATGGTTGAAATATGTTGAAAATTTAAGTTGTTTTTGTAGTCATGATTTTTGATTTTAATTCCATGGTTGAAAATTTGTCAAAATTTTAAGGTTTTTCGAAGTCATGATATTTTATCTTTAATGCTATGGTTGAAAACACCATGGCTAAAAATTGTTGGAATTTTAAGGTTTTTCAGAGATGTGATATTTTATCTTTAATTCCATGGTTGAAAAGCAATGGAATTTTAAGGCTTTTCAGAGACGCGATTTTTTATCCTTTATTTCATATCTAAAATTTGTTGGAATTTTAAGGTTTTTCACAGTTATGATATTTTATTTTAACATCATTATTAAAAAATGTTGAAAATTTACCCTGCGAAAAAAAAATAAAAAATATTCATGGTGTTTTTTGCACAATTTTTTTTGGCTTTTACTAGCTTTTACTATCATTTTTTAAAAATGTTGAAAATTTACCCCGGATTTAAAAAGAAAAAAAGGCAACGTTATTCCAACATCAACAACTTTCATTGGCTATTTTTTCATGTTTTTTGGGGTTTTTTGGCTAGATTTCTTGTTTGATCAATAGCTTTGTTTACATTTGAACCAAAACATTACAACAAAATTGTAGTTTTATCCAAACTTAGCCAATGATTAATTGCGTTGGACATAGGGGAGGATTTCATCCCATGTGTGTAGATGCTTCAAGTTGTACATGCATAGAATGTGTATGATCATCCTATTAACAACCTCTTTTTTTCCATCAATTTGGGGTTGGAAAGCCATGGACTTCGTGAGTTTGGTATCCAATATTGACTAGAGACTTGACCAAAATGCACTTAGGAATCTACTGTCCCGATCTGAGACAATGGACTGTGGAATCCTAAAGTGCACCCACACTCACTCAAATAAGAGCTTAACATTGGCCTATGTTGTGATACTCTTCTTGCAAGATGCCATAATAGCCATATTAAAGAATCTGTTAATGACCATGAAAATGTAGTCGTTGTCGTGCTTAGCAGAAGGAAGGTCCGAAATGTAATCCATGGAGATGGATTCCCAAGCTTGACTAGGTGTAGGCAAAGGAGTATATAGGCCTCACTTCTTGATGGTTGGTTTGGCATTGGCATAGGTAGTGCAGGATCGAATGTACTTCCCAACATCTTGATGAAGGTTCAACCAATAAAAATACTTCTGCAGTACTGCCACTATTTTCTCTACTCTGAAATGTCCAGTGACCTGACTGTAGTGCACCTCCCAAATAATCTTGGTACACTCACTTTAAGGAACACAAATGTGTCCTAGGTGGCATAATAGTGCATCCTAGAGGTGAAAATTTGGAACTTTCTTATCTTCTAGGAGTGCCTGGTATGTGCTGCTAAATTCTAGGTTGCTTTGGTAAAGATGTGGCCACCTCGAAGACTCGTGCCCACAAAGGTTGAGCACAGTGATCATTGCCATGACTAGTGGTCGGATGAGAGAGTATACAACATTATTGTTGCTGCCCTTCTTGTACTTAATGTTCAAATGGAATTATTCCAGGTATGTGGACTATTTCTGGTGGTGATCATTATACAACTTCCGTTGTGTTTGTATGAACTGCAGGGGTCGGTGGCTTGTGTGGATGATCGTTTCGTTCCCAAAAATGTAATGCTTCCATTGTCGACATGCCTGCACAATGGAATACATTTCTTTGTCATAGGTGGGATACTTTCAGATTGTGTCTAAAAGTGTCTCACTTTGGTAAGCCACTCGATGCCCCTAATGAGTAATAACTACACCAATAGCATAGTCGGAGGCATCTGTCTCAATCTCAAATGGTTGTTATAGGTCTGGTAATGTGAGCACTAGTGCAAAGCACATGTGATGCTTCAACTCGACAAACAAATTCTTTTGGGTTACATATCAAAAGAACTTTGCTTTTTCTCCACCCTTGGTGACTTGACTTAAAGGCCAAGTGATATGAGAGAACCCCAACATGAACCTGCAGTAGAAATTGGTAAGACCCAGAAAGATGTGGAGCTCTGTTAGAGTGGTTGGGGCTTGACAATCCAGAATGGATTTTATCTTGGCTGGGTCCACATGAACACCCTACTCATCAATGATGTACCCTAGATATTGAACCTGGGTCATGCAAAAAGTGCAGTTCTCCAAATTGGAACACATGTGTTGTCACAGGGTTTGGAGGACCCTTCGAATATGGTGGAGGTGCTCTTCCCAAATTTGGTTGAAGATCAAGATGTCATCTAAATACACCACCATGAATGCATTGGTGAAGTGTTGTAAGATATCATCCATCAATCTCATGAAGGTTGCAGGGGCATTCGTCAACCTAAAAGACATGACCAACCATTCGAAAAGGCCCTCCTTGGATTTGAAGGTAATATTCCACACATTGGAGGGTTCGATAGAAACCTGGTGATAATCGGACTTCAAATTAATCTTGCTGAAATATTTGGCCCCCTTGAGTTGGTCTAGAAGGTCATCAATTCATGGGATTGGGTACCTATTATGTACAGTGATCATGTTCAACACCTGATAATCAATACAGAGTCTCCAGGTCACATCCTTCATCTGTACCAATACAATTGAGCTCCCACAGGATGATGAGCTTGGCGTAATGTGCCCTTTTTGCAACAACTCTTGAATTTTCCTCTTGATCTCATCATTCTCTAGAACAGAGCATCGATAGGTCTGTACATTGGGTAGCGGCATGCCAGGGGTTAGATCAATGGTGTGTTTGACTTGGTAGTGTAGAGGCAACCCCCACAGGTGAGGAGAAAATATCCCTGTACTCCTCCACGACCTTGTCCATTTGTTGTTGCTCTGTGGAGGAGTCCTCTATGGAAGCCATGGCCACAATATTCTTCTTTACCTAAGGGCGAATCGTAAGGAAAAAAAATTCTAGTTTGTTAAATGATCTTACTGCATTTCTTTGGAGTGATCAAAGAGATGGTGGTAGGCACGACTACCTCTAGTATCCTGTACAACTTATTGCCAAAAGTAATAATCACAGAGCGAGGTCTAGAATCATATACATCATGCCACTTCCACAAGTTGGTTGTCCTAATAATACATCACAAACTTCAAGAGGAGAAATGTCACACAGTACCTCATCCATGAAGGGCTTGATGCTGTAGTGAAGGAGACACTGATGGATGATATAGAGATATCGTCCTTGGTGAAGCCACCCGATAGTGTACAGATGCAGATGTGTTATACTCGATAGGACCAATCACTTCATGATCTCCGTTGAAATGAGGTTACTTTGGCTCCCATTGTCAACAATGAACTGGAGTGGAGAACCCTTCACCCACATCAATGGGTGGAAGAGGCATTCCACCTCTTCTGGATCTTTAGGCTCATCCTTTTGTATCTTGGTGGTGGCCATGGTGGCACTCGGATCTGCATCAATGATCTTCTTCCCTTTATTATTTCCCTTGTTGGGTTCTGACTTAGAGTCGGAACATGAGTCTGATTCAGAAGCCTTCAGCTCAACCATGAATGACTACTTGGCTTGACACTCACTCGTGTTGTGAGTGGAGACCTTATGAAATTCACACCATTTTCTTGTATCCTTCTTTGTCTTCATGGTGTTGTTCTTTGCTTGTGGCTTTGATAGGTTGTGCTGGCTCGCCCCACCTTGGATTTGTCCTTTGATCTATGATTTGGGGGTACCTTTCCCTTGCTTTGGATTCACAGATCCAAAGTCTCGCTTCTTTTGTTTAAACTTCTGCTCAAACTTGATAGCGTATCGATACACTGTGCTGAGTGAGGATATGTCCAGGAACTCCATCTCATATTAGATGTACTTGTGTAGGTAGTCGCGGTACTTGAGTACCAAATTTCTTTCTGAATCCTTAATACCCAACTTCGTGCGAAGGGTATGAAAAGAGTTGTTAAACTCCAACACGTATTGGTCCCTTGCCTAGCGTAGTATGGTCCAATTCATGTATTTATCCTCATAGCTCCTGACAGGGTAATAGTGGTCCTTGATTTCATCTTGGAATGAATTCCAAGTGGGTGCAAATAAAAATTGTGAGGAGGTCCTTCTTCTCACAATAGTTTTCCCACTAGTCCTTGATGTGGGGGGCGACTTTGAGAAGTACAAAAGTAATCTTTTCCCGGCTGGAAAAATCATGAACATAAAAATATCCTTTTAGCAGATTTAACCATTTATTTATGACTTTTGCATCTATCTACCCTTCAAATATGGGGTTGTCAATGTTAACTTGTACCTTAAAGGGTGTGGTGCTTCCAGAGTAGCTACTGGAAGGAGATGTGTCGCCTTTGGGTAGTCGTTGAAGGATCTAGGCAAAGTTGTCCATCCTTGTGTTCCTTCGTCACTCGAGGGCTTCTTTAAGCAAGATTTTGAAAGGATATCCTGCCCCCTCATGTTTCTTCTCTTCTGCCATGGGAGGCATTGGGATTTGTGAGGCTGGTCTTGTAAAGGTTCAACAAGTTCTAGCCCTAACTCCTTATATGCCTACCTTGTTGGGGACATGCAAAGAAAAATAAAGAAAGAGTGGACCACTCTGATACCACTGATCTGAAATTAAAATGGAACATAACAGATTATAGATATAACCATAAATATAGACATGTACCGGAAATAACACTTCATTTCATTAATATAAAATACTGAAATATGCTTACAAACAAAATTGAAATAAAACTAGCTTGGGCGATGGTAGCTTATCTCTAAGAAGAGATGTGGTAGCTACATGCCTCTGAACTATGTTACAATGAGGCTCAAGGGCCTATTTATTATTGAACAACAAGGGAAAATCCTAAGCAACCAAAACCCTAACCCCAAGAGATGGAATGCCAAGAGTTTGTGGGCCCCATTGGGGTTAGTTGGGAAGCCAACTTCCCGGGGTCATAACTTGGTCATATTATCTTTGTTTGGTGTGTAGGATGCCTTGTTGGAAATATATCTCCGAGTACTATAGGATTAGTAGTAGGCCCCTACTAGTGATTATGGGCCTGTTGTAGACCTCAAAAAAATGTTGTTTAGGGGGTCAAAACTGCTTCGAAAGTTCAGGACCTGAAAAACTGCTAAAAATAGTAAATGTTGCAATAAATAAGGGAACAGATGAACCGACTGGAGGTTTAGGTGGAATAGGTGGGTGGCCACAAATATATACATGGATCACTTGAATAACTTCAAGCACCAATATCTTCATGTAATGATACCTTTCCAGAGGTCAAACTGTTATATTGCTTCACTAAGAGTCATGTTGCTTCTTTGATCATCACGGATGGCCTTGTTATTGTTATCTTATATATCCCCTTTGACATCATGACATATTGTTGTCTGCAATGATAACACTTTTTGCAACAATCTCCCCCTTTTTCATTGATGGCAACACTCCTAGACATTTATGATCATTATATGTAAAGAAAGATTAGGAGCTTCTCATATACAAGTGAAGTATTGCAATCTCTCCTGCTCAACTGTAAGTGCAATGCATGAAATCTCTCCCTATTACATCATTGTCTACATCCTATCTCCATTTGACATTAATGGAAAAGGGTCACAAAAGTTGTAGAAAGTTTCCGTGTTGATGATCCTATATGAGTAGTTATTTTTGGATGATCCTATATGAATACATGTTCCTGGATGATCCTATGGACCTAGTTGAACCATGCTCCTTTATTGATAACATACAACCTCCCTCTGAAACAATGCTTACATTGTGCTTATGATTTTTAATTTTCTCCCTCTGAAACCATGCTTCCATTGTTGTTGAATTCCCCCGAGATCCTGCCATTTTCTTTATCTATAGGTACCTATTATATGTCTTCTTTAAACATCCTTGAATTATCCTTTAGAACTTAAGTCTCCCCTTGTCTAACTGCAAAAATGTTTCCTTCTTTCTCTCCTCAAAAGTGTCAGCAGATGCATCACATTCTTCTTTTTCCAAACTTCATGCTTGATTGATGAAGTATTATAACAACCCTGAGTTAAAAGTTCATGTTATAAAGTTAATAAAGACAAAAATAAGACCAAGGTCATGGGACACTTATTCCAAGGTGAATGTTGGGAAAAACATCCTAGTGTGTGTTCATTTGGTTTATTATGGCTAAGGAAGTTAGCAAAGGCAATGACAAAGGCTTTGAAAAGGCAAAGAGGGATCAATTGACATTTTATTAATGAAAATAAAGGAAAATGGGAGAAAATGAAGTTGAAAGGTCACATGTTGCATGTGAGGAGGAAATTGAAGGAAAATATAGGAAATGGAAGAAAATAGAGGCCTCATTGATAAAAAGGCTTCTAAGTATCAGTTCACAACCTTTTGTCAGTTCAATTTTGCAGCTCTCTCTATTCATTCTATTCTCTCATACTCTTTCACACTTAGAATATTCTTGGAGCACTTTACCACTGGAGAAAGGAGGGAAAAGGAAGGGCAAGAAAGCAAAGTAAAGAAAAAATCAAGCAAGGAAGAGTTGGATCAAGCAACTATAGTGGGATTACTTGCAAGTATCAAGTTGCATGTATGATTTCCTTGCTAGTTTTGGCATGCATGGTACATGCATATATCTATTTGGTTCTCTTGTTTTCATTGGCACGAGTTTTTCCAAGTGTGACAGTGGTTTCAACTTTGCCTTGACATTTCCTGATAAGATGTAGTGTGATGGAGTTCTCTCTTTGGTTGATCTTGGATTGCTAGATAGTTTTGGAACTAAGTGAGGTGGTCTTAGGAAAATTCCCAAGGGCCTAGAAATCCCTTAACTGGTAATGGAGGGATACACGATAAAGCATGAGGGTGGAGACGGGAAAATTCCTCAAGGTGTTGGTAAATAAATCCAGAGGCATCAATGCTTGTTTAGGGCCTAATGATCCCTTGAACTATTTTGGCATGATCATGGTAAAGCTTGGTAGTGTATGTTTCTTTATTTCAACCTACAAATCTCTTAGTCAGTAATGGTAGAATTGCAGTAAAAGCTTGGTTATATAGGTGAGGGTTTTGGGCCTAGAAATCCCTTGGCCAGTAATGGTAGGATATGTGATAAAGCTCGAGGAATCCATGGTTGTTTTGTTGTGAGTCTCACATTCATGCCTGGAATATGGCACGAGGGTGATTGGCTGAAAGAAATATTTGGTTCAGCCCAATCTATGGTTGGGTTGTACATGGAAGTCCCTGACTTTGTTGGCTTTTGTGTATGTTAATAAAATATCATTTCCTCTTGCATTTCATGAGTATCTATACTTGTTATTATGTGGTTTTGATGGCTGATCTATCATTGTTATTATTCTGGTTATATGCTAGTTATAAGCATGCTTTTATGACAAACTTTAGTTATGGATCTCATCATGTTTTGATTAGTAAATGAATGGATGACCTAATAGATGATAATGCAAATATTGTGAGAGGGCATCAAACCTTCTTGATGACTTTTAGATAAGTATGATACCCCTATGTTCAGATATACATTTATAACATGTAGATTACATGTTTACAATGTGTTTGATGAAATGTCTGTCATGGTCAAGCATTGTTAGGTCAGGTTCTTATCTAAGTTTTACATTAATGGCTTTGTCCTTGTGTCATTCATCATTCTAGAAGGTTCTATCAAGTTCTTGGTAGAGGTATGGATCTTAGCGCTGCAAAAGTGGCTCAGATCGCGAGGTCACATGCACATAATTAGGTAAATTAGACTACAGCCACTGGGAGGTAGGGTTATCCATGCAACTAGAAGCTTATAATCACTGAATTTCCTTTTTATGCATGCGACTGGTAGCTTATGTCAATGAAAAAGAAAGTTAACTCAGGTTTATGGCACTTGGAGTGGTTAGTTGGCTCTTGGGGGTCCTGTAGCTCCTGAGGATGGTCAACAAAGTTTTGGTTGGAAAATTCCACTTCCTTAACTGTACCTAGGAGGTTGAGTCATATCATAGGAATTCTTTGTCACATATTTACCCTGGTGGACCAATGAAATTGGGTAAGTGTGGGAGGAGGGTGTTACATATTGGTATCAGAGCGTGGTCCAACACTTGGATTGGATGGGCGGAATTTGTGTGTCATGCATGCATGTCAGTTGTATATGTATTTGTTAGGCATGCATTGTTATGGTCATGGTTTTCATGCATGAGGTAATGGTATGTAGTTGGTATTGTCATGCATGAGGTTGATATATTATTATGATTATACATGTATCACGCTAATTTGGTTGATCTTGCAGACGATATATCCTCTCTTGAACTATACTGAGGTATGTTGATTATGTTTATATTTTGGTTTATATGACATGGTATACTTGCAGGAAGAAGAAGATCAAAATTTACTAGAAAAATGCTGGTTTACAGTTCACAAGACTTTCCCTCCAGATCAGATGAGCAATATCATGATGGGTACTCTCCTAAAGTAGCAAACACTTAGAGAAGTTTGAAGGCATAAATAAGAAGTTGCAAAGAAGATAATGACATAATAATTTAGTCACAAGAGAGACTTGAAAAAGCATAGGAGAAACAAGCAGAGGTCAATGTAGTTATCCTTCAGAGTTTGTCAAACTCACATAGACATGGAAAACTACATATCAGTTATGGACAGGAGGACATGACTAATGGGGCATATGACAGTAGATCCCATGGTGGGCACAAGTCGGATAGAGATGAAATGGTCAAAGATAGAAGATTCTTGGATACACCTGATAGGAAAGGCAGTGGACATGGGATTTACTCTAGTTCTGGTTCAAACAGGTACCATCGTCATCATCTCTCTCATCCTTACAGGAGGAATGACAAGGGATATTTTCTAGTTGAGTTCAAGAAATCCAAGGCACCTACTTTTTATGGAGAGTTGAAGAAACTGGAAGATGTAGAGGCATGGCTACTTGAGATGAAGAAATTATTTTACTTGCATGATCATGCCAAGAACATGAAGGCCATGATAGATATTTTTAGCCTCAAAGGGAAAGTGGACATTTGGTGGGAAGATGTGAAGTGAGTTAGAGACATTAAGACAAAGGAGTTAAGTTGGCATGTGTTCAAAAGGTTTTTCTAGAAGAAGTACTTGTTAGAGAAGTACTATGATAGTAAAGCTAAGGATTTCTATGTGATCCGGATTTAAACAGGAACGCAACAAATTACAGAGATAACCATATACACAAATATGCAGCGGAAATAATACTT